>RJWT010005575.1:0-30707 GCA_004365215.1 Cuniculus paca | reverse complement strand
TACGTGCATACATACATACGTACAGCCTTACGTAAGTGAACCCGATTAACTGAGAACCCAACACACACTGATTTGGTCCTATATTTGCAGCCAGGCAGCAGCGTCTGAGCACCCTAAGGGGAGTCTCTGACCTCCTGAGACACTGCTTTTTCAGCCCCTATGCACTGCTGTCATCCCAGTAGGTACAAAAGAGTGTACATGGGTGACCCCTCCTCTAAGAGGAGACCAGCCAAAAACCCGTGACAGGAGATGTGCAAAGCAGGGTCATACTGGACAGGAGATTCATAAATGGAAGAAAGATTTCAGTGTTCACAAACTGAGCTATCCTTTCTTAAGCCACTACTATGAGAATTATTTGTGAAGCAGGGTGAAATAGGTATTCATTCTGCTGAAGTTTCTAGCAGTTTACTATTATTTCACTTTTGAGTATGGCCCAAATGAGCAATAATTTAAAGAATTAGTACCCTAGCTCTTCTTTTTACCCATGAACATCCAATCATCATGGTTCTTCCTGGCTCCTTTCTTTTTGAAAGCTCCTGTGTTTAGAAAACATGTTTCCATGCAATCTGGCAACTGCCGACCTGATAGACTTTTCTCACATGCGTTAGTCTTTGATTTCTAGGGCTCAGTGAAAGACAGATTTAAGGCACTAAATGCATAAGTCCCAGGCTGTTGTCACCTCTACAAGTCTACATTTAGCCATTGGGTGCATTGCCGAAAGAATCTACTGGATCATTGTCACACACAATCCTACAATCTCTCAGAACCCTAAACCACACACTTCTGAAGCTAGATGTGGTAAGTGCTACATATTAGCAAATAAAATTGCAGATGCTGTAGTTCTACATCACATCCTGACCCATGTGAAACCTTTACTCGCACATCAGTCATTAATCTATATTTTGTATACCATCATTCATTCACAAATGTCCCTGTATACAAGACCATAATTTTCCTCTGCTCTCAAGAATGTCATGAAAGTCTTGTCAAATTTCTTGTTGCAGCACATATTCCAAACACCTGTTAAACGCTGCTAGAACCACCTAATAACATTTTAGGAAACAGAAAGAGATCAATATGCCATCATGGGCCAGGAATATAGCTCAGCGGCACAACGCCTGCCTGGCAAATGCAAGGTCCTGAGTTTGATTCCAGGTATAATATATATATATATATATATATATATATATATATATATATATATACACACACCATGGTTTCATCTTGAACTTGTGTTGCGTTTTGGAACTATGTAATACCCTTTCACTCTCAGTGATTCGCTCAGTCATGAGCACATCCCCATGTCCATCAAGAAGAATGCAAAAACTGAGACAGTCATGGAAATTTTGTTTCAGCAAGCTGTCCATTATGTCAAGCAGGTTAGAGAGAAGCATTTAAAGTTAGAGCAAAGGTAATTTGAAATAAAAATGAGACTTTGAAGATGGACATGGTGGCATACAACTGTAGTCCCAGAATTCTTGGAAGCTGAGGCAGGAGGATCACAAGTTGAGGCCAGCCTGTGCAACATAACAACTTAGCAAGACTCTGTTTCAAAACAAAACAACAACAAAGATAAAAGAAAGAAAGAACGAACCAGGGATGTAGCTTAGTACAAAGGCCACAGGTTCAATTCCAAGTACCACCAAAACATTTTTAAATAAAGATTTTGGTGGAGTTTTTGTTTTGTTTTGTTTTTTGTTTTTGGTCCTTTGAGACAGGGTCTCGCTATGCAGTTCAGGCTGATCTTGAGCTCACTTTGTACCCCAGGCTGGTCTTAAACTTGCAAGGATCCTCCTGCCTCAACCTCCTGAGTGCTGGGATTACAAGCATGCACCACTATGCCCAGCAAGACTTTGAATAAGAACTTTTTTTAAAAAAAAAATTTCATCTGTACAGCAGGACATCAACTGATGTTTGTTTGTTTGTTTGTTTGTTTGTTTTTTCTATTATGAAGACAGGAAACACTGCAGGGTACCAATGTCTTTGAATTGTCAGACTGCTGTGTCTTCTCTTTCTCCTCTCTATGACAGGATGTATGGTATGAGAAGACTCAAAACATGGGTAGAAAAAGACTGAAAACTATCTAGAGAGTTAGGGGAGAAAAAAACCCCAAAAGAGTGCATTGTCATGGAAACCACAGGAAGAAAGCGAGTGGGTAGCTTCCTCCAGTACTGCTGAGAAGTTAAACTAAGAAACGAAAAGCATTTATTGTATTTAGCAAAAATGGGACAGTGGTTTCCTTGACTAGAAAACTTTCTATGGAGTGCCACGGATAGAAGTGGGAATACCCGAGGTGGGCTAAGGACGGAAAATCCAGACAACCCTTTGAATAGGCTGTGAGAAAAAAAAGAGAGAAAGACAAGTAACTGAAGGTAAATGTAAATGCCAGGGTAAATTTTTCTTTTCTTTTCTTTTCTTTTCTTTTCTTTTCTTTTCTTTCTTTCTTTCTTTCTTTCTTTCTTTCTTTCTTTCTTTCTTTCTTTCTTTCCTTTTTGAGATAGGGTTTTGCTGTGCAGATCAGATTGGCCTTGAATTCACTTTGTAGCCCAGGCTGGCCTCGACCTGATGAACTGGCAGCAATCCTCCTGCCTCAGCCTCCTGAGTGCTGGGATTACAGGCATGCACCACTATGCCCTGCTTCTAGGAAACTTTTAAAATTTAATAATAAGAGTATCAAGTACTCATGGAAAATTGACCTGAAGTTTTATATGTACTACATGGAGCACAAATATTATATGAGGGCTATGGGTTTTGAAAAACTACATGAACAGCACATGATTTTTAGTGATCTTTAAAACAAAGATTGGGGGGAAAAAACCCCAAAGAATTGGGTTATTTGTTTAAATCCTTGTATTAACTGACCTAAAAACAGGGAACTAACTATATGATCAGTTAAAGTTTATGATTCCTAAAATAACCAATGTGTACAGTAGTAGAAAATTTGAAAGTGCTTCCTGAGAAGTCCAAGACAGTTCCAGCTCAACCAGAGAGCACAGGATCATCACACTGAAATGGTCCTGGTTAGTCCAATAAAATAGCACAGAATCATAAACAGGGATATGCTCTTTGCCGGTTAGATTCCTGATAAAGTCAGTCTGGAACAGGTTCTGTACTGTGCTCTGTAGCTAAGTGCATTTGAGGAACATTCAAATGGAAATTTTGTACACAATTTTTGTCACTTTAACAAAAAAATAAAACTAAGAATACATGTCACTGTTGGAAGAATAGCAGTGGTCATGGTGTGGGCACTAGAACAGGACGTGGGCGACAGCAGCTTAGGATGCACAGGAGGAAGCCTGGGACTCTCTCTAATGCTTTCCCTCGGAGATCAGGCTGAAGGGGCTCTCTGAGAGGCACTGAGCCCAAAGGGTTTCATACCCAGCACTAAGCCCAAAAGAATGTAAGTGAGGTGTCATGCTTTAGGTCTTCTCTTTCTTCTTGCACACAGCTAGCTAGCTAACTCGCTAAATAAATAAACAAGCCAATCACTGAGGAGCCAGTACACGACCTGTGGAAGCATCAGGTCTCAATGTCTCAGAAACAGCAGAAGGAAGTAGATAAAAGGTGTTCACGTGTGCTAGGTAGGTGTCAAAAACATTGCAACAAATCTCCTTAAACATAATTGGGTTTTATTTGCAATTCATGAATCAGGTAGCATCTCAACTCGAAATAGGAAGGTGTTCAGCAGGACAGAAGAGCCCATTTTTATACGTTAGTCTGAGCAGCAACAAGAAAGCGGCCTAACAGCTCACCTCATCTATCAAAGATTTGGTTTTATGTGTCTGCAATAATGGTGAAATAACACAAAAAAGTGAGCCACGTGAATTTTTTTTTTTTTTGGTTTCCCAGCATATATAAAAGTTATGTTTACACTATGTTGTAGTCTGTGAAGAGTACAATAACATTGTCTAAATATATATCTTAATTTAAAAATATCAAATGTGACACAGAGACCCAACAATGCTGACAAATTTGCTTGATGCAGAGTTGCCATGGCCCAAAGAAAAGAAAAAGAAGAAAAGACAGCAACAGCAATATCCACAAAGTACAATAAAGCAAGATATAATCGATGAGGTGTGTGCATACATAAAAAGTAGATCCGTGAACATCAGTTTACCAGGAGTCACTTTCAGTGTACGATTTAAAGCAGAGGGGACTTCCTTAGCAGGTCAGCTATAACCGGCCTATTTAGGGATTTGGATACCATCTCTCTCCTGATTTCTCAGAAGGGCAGACCAACAACTCAGTTTCAGTTCCATGTCATGAATTTCTAGCATGAGTGACTTCATTTTGGTTTTCATCTGTTCTGATGGGATCCAGTACAAATGGTCTGTCCAAAACAATGGCCTTCCTGATTTTCACTCACCTGAGGAAAATGCACAACTCTTAAAAGATACGGCAGACAGAATGAAGTTGCAGACCTTGTGAAGTTTGGTAACTTGGTGGCAAGAAGTTGAAGGAGTTTTCATTTATCGACTTTAATTTCAATGTGAGGTTAAAGTCACAGTCATTTTCTGTGAATGAGAAAAGAGGCTGGCAAGTCAGGTTTAAAGAAAACAGAGAGGAGTTTTAAACAAATACAAAAATAAAAACAAGCCTACTATGAAGAACGCGGGATACAGACTGATTAAAAAAGCCTGAGATCGAGTCTGGTCAGAGACCAGGAAGGCAAAATGGCCCCAAATGCGTGGTGTGGACTATGTGTCCTCCAGCAGCTGCTCTGGCCTGCGTAGGCACAAAGCGGCTGGGCAAGGGTTGGGACTTTGTCACCCAAATTACAAGAAGGGTATTGGCAAGATGAGAACTGAAGCCCTAAGCCATGTGGTCTAGACTGGACTAGAGTACTAGTTGCTCCATAAATCTTTTACCATGTGGTCACTAGCTGCTCTTAGCTCCTAACTCACCTTCCACTGATCACAGCATCCCAAAATTCCTTCTTAAATACCTAAACCTCTCTTGCTTTTGCTTGCCCCAAATCCTTCCATGGTCATTAACCAGGGACTTAGTTAACAGCGTGGTCCTTCAACCCTGTTGCATATGACATGATTTTTATTTCTCTCACTAACAGGCCCCTCATCCAACATGCTTCAGTTAGTAAACGTCCCTCTTACAATGCATTGCTCAGATCTAGACACCAAGGCAGAATTCAATATGCGGAGATGTTATTAGGGAAAATGGCCATGAGGGAAAAATAGAGGGAGTCAGAGGAGGATAGTAGAGCTGTCAGATCATGACGCAAATCCAAGTGAAGAAAAGAGGAGAAAAGGTAAGCGGAAGTGCCCTGACTGCCACGGAGTCCGAGGAAAATATGGCGAGGCTACCGGAAGTCCTTGAACTAAGATGGCCTCCCAAGGAGTCCTCTGTCCTGCCGGACCTGCTGTGAGAACTCTGCTTGGTCAGGCACTGACTGGAGCTCCCTGTGCCAGACTCACAGCAAACTGAGGGGTGGACTTCAGAGCACAGTTGCTGGTCCCTTGCGTGATTTCACTCCCTAACACTGGAGGCCTGTGGGGCATAGTCTTATGATCACCAAAATGGTTTCCCATTCCTTTGACTAAAATCTAAAATCCTCTGAAAAGCCTCAGAGACCTTATAGATCCTGGCCTCTGCCCACCACTCCAGTCTTCCCATTTTCTTCGCCAGACAGCCCCCAATTTCAGAAATACACCAGGCTCAGTCTCCCTCACAAGGCCTCTTGTGCTGCCTACCATGAAAGTTCACCCTGATCCCATCTCCATATTCCCCTATTTTTTTATTCAACATCTAACTCACGTCGTCACCTCAATGCCATTCCCAATGTCCCTGCCTATATTCCTCAACGGGGTTGCACACTCATTGGTTAGAATAGGTCGCTCTAGTAAAGGTCTGCCTGGTGTCTGATTTCCCTGTCAAACAAGTTAGCTCCATGACAGCAGAGCCTATTTTTCTTCCTCACCACTGAACCTCAGCACCTTACATAGGACCATGCTCAAGAAATGTCCATCAACCCATTTGGACTGACTGATTAGTCAAAGGACATCAGATATAAGGGGGCTGCTAGCAAGAAAGAGGGTAGCCATGGGCTTGAGTGTTGGATAAGCTTATGAGGAACAACTTAGTGAGAGACCAAGAACGGGATCGTTAGAAAGGAAAATTTAAAAAAAAAAAAAACTCAGCCTGCAAAGAAAATTTAAGGCAAAGATTATTTTCACAATGTGTTCATTTTATGAACTGTGTGAACCTAGGCTCTAAATATAGACATTTTTCAAACCACCTGATCCCTGTAGGCTGTAACAGTCAGGATTAAATTTCACTGAATACAGCAGGGAACCTAAATACAAAGCTCTATCAGTTGGGAATCCCAGCATGAAGTAGATGACACATTCAAAAGGGTTTAACTGAAGAAAGTTTGAAGAAGCCACTATTTATAGATCTGTGAATAAGGTTAAGGAAACCAACAAGGGCTGGTGATGCTCCCTGGAGTTAGCAGCGGTGGGTGGCAATGCCCTGACAGGACGTGGGGAGAGATGGTGTTACCATCTCCCATCAAGACCTGGCCCCTTGGAGGAGGGGCCACTGGACAGCCACAGAGGAACAGAGCTCCTGCTGGACCCATGGTAACCCAAGCAGAGAGGAAGTAAGGAAACGTATCACTTTCTACTCCCACACGGATCTCCTTCCAGGTGCCTCAGTTGGCCAAACCCAACTAGAACCCAGAGGACATGGGAGCCTTCTAGGGCACTGTTGTAGTCAGCATTTGCAAGGGAATAGATTTAATATAGGACACATAATTTATAGGATTATTTTATAATATTCGCCCTAAAAGTCAAATGCAGAAGAGTGCAAAAGATCTGTCCACACACTAGAGACCCAAAGAATCCAGCTAAGGACCTAGATCCCATGGCAATGTCCTGCACGAGTCCAGTTTAAGACCTAGAGCCCATAGAAAAGGCCTCCACAAGTTCAGCTGAAGGCCTAGAGCCCGTGACAATGTCTCATGCAGGTCTGTATCAAAGATCTGCACTGGGAAGGCCCAAAGGTCAGTGGTGGAAGCTAGAAAGTCTGTGCCAGGGGGATGAAGGATCTGTGCCAGCAGGCTGAGGGGTCTGCACTGGAGCCAGGAAGTGACGCTCAAGGCAAGAACCAGAGCTCCCCTGAAGAGAACCATGGCCATCCTCAGTGATGGTGAGGACCCAAGCTCCTCCAACGAGGAAACCAGCCAAGTTCATATCAGGAAAATCTGCCTGACAAGCTTCTCCGGGAGAATCAACAGCACACCATCTTCCCCTCCAGTTGCCTTTTTATGTTTTTGGCAACAATCCTCAGGTGGGCCTTCCACACCCAGCACCACACTGACTCAGTTCAGCTGGGCGTTACATGTTGACCATTAATCCACCACAGGCACAGATCATGGGAGAATAGGCCTTTGGGCAAGGACTACAAAAGGACAATAACCAACCCTCTGGCTTATTCATCTCATGTAGAAAGGGAGTCAGAGGAGGCCAGGAGAGCTGTCAGACCACAACATTAAGTCTGGAGATAAGCACCCCAGGACCGAGATGCTGGTTCCATGGCCCTCAGGAATCTAGGCTCTTCTGTCTGTCTGATCTATCATCTTTAACACTTGGCTTCATTCCCTACAGTCTCCTATTCCAAGGAGGACTTTCTGAAGCTCCTGACATTCAATTCTATTCCAGGAAAGAAGGAGAAAAGGGAGAAGCCCAAAAGGTACTTTTCCAGTTGTGTAGTCCTATTTAAGGAGCTCCCCCGTATCCTATGCAAGCCTTCCTCATGTATTTGCAAAGATACTCATAGCTGCAAGAAGACTAAAAAATGGATGTAGTGTTTTCCTGAGTGTTATGATTTATATCTAGATGTTCCCCCTACAGCCACATTTGCTCTTAGTTGGGGACTTTGGTGGGGAGCAGGATCTTATTATGTATTTCAGGCTGGTCTTGAACTCACTATGTAGACCAGGCTGGCCTCCAGCCTGCACCAATCCTCCTGCCTCAGCCTCCTAAATACTAGGATTGCAGGCATGTGCCACCATGCCCAGCCTGGGGCTTTTAAAAAACAGTTAAATCACGGGGTTAAATGTGATGTTCGGGTTTGGTTGTAAAAGGCAGTCAGTGGGGGCGTGACTTGGTAGGATATATCTCCCTCCCGGTTCTGCCCTTTTCTCTCTGCTTCCCAGAAACCGTGCTGTGAGCAGCTCTCCTCCTCCCAGTCCCTTCTATCATGCTGCTTCTGCCCTGGAGCCAGCCAACCATGGACTGAAACCACTACAAACTGTGAGCCAAAATAAATTTCTCCTCCTTTAATTTGTTGGTGTCAAGTATTGAGTCCCAACAGCAAGAAAGTGACTAAGACAGTTGGAAGCATATTGCTTCCAAGAATCAAATCACGGCTTTTTAGTGAAAAAAGTGTAGGATAAACATGGGGTGGGCCTGAAATAATGACTGAGGAAACAGTGCCAGGGGTAGAATTACTAAGAGATGGTAGGAGTTTACTCAAGGAAAAGAATTTTGCCTCCTATAGTATACTGACTGCTATGTTTTGAATGTTTGTCCTCTCCAAAATTCCTGTTAAAATTTGCTTGCCGTTGTAACAGTGCTAAGAGGTAGAACCTGTAAGAGATGACTAGGCCACGAGTGCGATTAATGCTGTTACAAAAAGGATGATTTCTGCCACCTTTTGCCTCTTGGCCTTTCTGCATTTTGCTGGTGAAGATCCAGCCTTCTTACCTCCTAGAGGATTTGACATACAAGGAGCCATCTTGGAAGAAGAAAATGGCCATTCTCTTGACCTTAGACTTGTTGAGCTCTGGAACTGTGATCCAATACATCCATGTTCCTTGTAAGTTAGCCAGTCTCAGGTATTTTTTATAGCAGCACAAAAGGACTAAGATACTGACATAACTTCATAGAAGCCCATGTTGCTTTGGTCCCTAAATACAAAGGTCTATCAGTTGGGGATTCTAGGATGAAGCAGATGACATATTCATCTATATAACCCTGCTGGAGACTATTTGATTTACATTTTCTTAGTCCCATAATTCTCAAAGAATAATTGTCAATCAAGACTGATTAACATAGTTGATTGAAATGCATCCTACCTCCAACTGATGAAAGATGAGAAGTCCTCATTCATGTATGCATCAAATATTTATTGAGTGCTTCCTCTGTGCCAGGTACTGCTCTGTGCCAAGATTCTGGGGATACAGAAGTGAGCAAAACAGAGAAAATGCTCTGTGCATCACAAGCTTCCATTCCAGTGGGGACAAGAGATAACAGTAGGACACATAAATGCAATATAAAGTGTGTTAGTTCATCCTAAGTGCCTTCGAAAAAAATACACTGGAAAGGGGAATGGGAGGTTAGCTAGCAGTTATGATTTTCAGCAGTCACAAAGCTCTCAGTAAAACCCTTTTAGGAGACATGATATGGAGATCACTGAGAGGAGAGCGGTCTAGGCAGAGAAGAGCGGGGCAGTTGTCTTGAAGGGGCATAATAGAAACATACCCCCTCCCCAAATGACCATGGCCTATACCCTAGAACTTGTAAATATTGTACAAGTACTAAAGCTTCCTGGTATTCAGCAGTCAAGTATATCTGTGAGACATTTGAGACATTTGACTTCCCAAAATGTTAATTGGTTGAATAAATAAATCAGAAGTAAAAAACTGATATTGGCCTCCACTTATTTCACTGTTATATTTAGAATAACCCAATTACTACTATGATCCATCAGAACTACTCAAGGGGAAACAATTGTCTTAGATTAAATTAAATAAAAGATCATCATTGCTGAGACAAAATACCCAACACCCAGAGTTAAAGGAGAAAAGGTTTATTTTAGCTCACAGTTTGTAGAGGTTTCAGTCCATAGTTGGTTGACTCTAAGGCAGGGCGGCATGACAGAGGGGCAATCACAGAGGAGGAAAATCCATGGCAAGCAGGCAGGTGAGGGTACATTAGCCCTCTTTCTGTCCCATGTATTTTATGCAGGCTACTACCCTTGGGCAGGTGTAGCACTCACATCCTTAATCCTAGCCAGAACTATGACAAACCAATCAGTGGACTGACTTAGTAGTCACACACCCTTGAACATAGCACCACACACTCTAGATCCAGCCACCTCTGAAAGAGCCCAGTGACTGTGTGAGACTTTGGTGGGGACATCTAGACACAAACCATAACAAGGATCATAAGGAACAAATTTTAAAAACCGTTAATATTATATTATTAAAAACCAAATTAACTGTGTTCTTAGATGCTTATAGAAGAGGATAAATTAAGCAGGGATGTTTAGAACTTCAACTAGAAAGTTACTTACATTTGATACAGACCTGAAATTAAATTTTCATTTCATATGAAGCAGACAAGGGCTAAATAAGTCCTCTCTTTCTCATTGTCTGAAGAATGTAACCCTGTGATTGCTCACCTAAGGCTGTTGTTGTCTGAAATAACTTCACACATCCTATGAGTCTCTGAGCATAATCAAAATTGAAAATAAGTAACAAAAATGTTTCACACATTTTTTCCACCTTTAAAACGTTTATTGAAATATATGACACAGTGTTGAGATGGTTAAGGTGTTACAGATGTGGAATCTGCTCAATCAAGGTACAGTGGAAAGAGAGCTTTGGTGAAAAGTCCAGTACTGTCCAACAGAATTTCTCCATGAAGGAAATATTTTACAATTGGCACTGTCCAATACTGTAGCCACCAACCACATTTAATCTTTGAGAACTTGAGAGCTACTTCGGAGGTTCTAACAGAGGAGCACAGCTACCCACACATCCTTGACTGAGGCAATGGTCTTCCTCTATTCGAGGTGATCATCCTCTTCGCCCTCATGAAGCTTCAGGAGGGACATACATGGAGCAGTGAGGGAGGAAGGGAATACCTGTTTAGTCAGCCAGATCAGCCAAATCAACCTTGGGTATCAATGGGATGACATGTTGCAGCCAGATCTCCCTCATATCCGTAATATTTTAAAAATTGAAAAATAACTGCTGCAAGTCAGAGAACTGAATTTTAATTCACCTTTCAAAATTTAGTTTTAATGGCTACATGTGGCTAGTGACTACTGTACAGGATGGCATGCCATACCGGATATGATTCTAAGTAATCTTATGCCTATTTCCCTTTCTACGGTAGTAGAGGGATTGAGAAGTGGACTGTCAACATGCTTTCCATCCCTAATCTTAACTATCTTTTTATTCTTAACTGTTTCAGTAATCTCATAGAGTATCACTGTCATCATCTGGATGTTTTGTGTGTTCTCAAAATATGTATGTTAAAACCTAACAGTAATAGTATTAAAATGTAATACTTTAGGAGATGAGTAGGAAACAGAGTTAGAACCTATCTGAATCGAATTAGTGCTCTTATCATAGAGGTCCAAGAAAGTGTATTCATCCCTGTGAGGATACTGCAAGAAGGGTCATCTCATGAGACACTGAATCTACTCGCACCTTGATCTTCGACCCTTCAGCCACTAGAATTGTGAGAAATAAATATCAGTTATTTCTAAATCACTAAGCCTAAGGTGTTTTGTTATGGTACCCTGAACAGACTAAGACAACCACTTTTATTCCAAACATATGAGAAATGATTTGCACTTAATGGCTCAGAGTGGAATTCAGTTCTTATGATCTACATAATTTCCTTACTGTTAATATTTTGACATTTGATTTTCTGAAAGAAGTCCCCAAAGAAAATTTTTAAAAATCAGGAAAGAAAAATTGCCTGAATTCCACAAATTCATTCATGTCGCTGGTATGTGGAGCTGCCAGTACACTCACTTGTTCATTTAACAAATAGTTAACATGTTGACACAACCCTGTACTGGGCATTATGAGCACAAGCTGTCAAAAACAAAGTCCCTGCCTTCTAGGAAAGCCATAATCAGAATGATTTTTACATGAAACATTATTACACAATTCCCAGAGCACAACAGCATAGCAATATTTCTGCAGCCCACATTTGAGTGACTTCATGTGTCCCAAAATCAATCTTGCTAAATGTTGACATTGCAATCCCTTTTTTTTTTTTTTTTTTTGCAGCACTGGGGATTGAACTCATGACCTCATGCTTGCCAGGCAGATACTTAGGCCACTGAGCCAAATCCCTGGCCCTGACATTGCAATCCTATAAAGATCATCTTTTATCTGCTTTTCCCTGCTCCTATCTACACTTCCCAAGGTTGCAAAGACAATACAGTTGGCCTTCAGTATCCATGGATTCTGCATCTGCAGGTGCAACCAACCACATATTGAAAATTGGGGAAAAAATAGGGTCTGTACTGAACATGTACAATTTTTCTCCTTATGATTATTCCCTAAATAACACACAACAACTATTCATATAGCATTTACATTGTATTGGGTATTGTAAGTAACAATTTGTATTAGTACATACATAGTGTTTGCATAGATTATATGCAAACACTGTCATTGAATGTTCTTTTTTTTGTATTGGATTGAACTTACAATTTCATGCTAAACACTGTCATTTTAAAATAAAGGACCTGGGTATCCCTAGAGAGTGATGAAACCAATCTCCTGCAGATACAGAAAGATGAGTGTAATGTCTTTGAAAAGATAAGAGCTTACTTTTTTGGCCCAAACTAAAAATCTGACCTGAAAGTCTGTATTTTCCAAAAGAGCACATATCTACAAACTGAGACCTCCTTTTATTTGGTTTCCTTTTGTTGCAGAAACCTGGTACTGAACCAAAAGGAAGGCACTTTGCACCAAGGAGTTTGGAAGGCAGTGATTTATTACACAAGCAGGCTGGTGGGAATCAGTTCCAAATCATCAGCCCCAACTGAGAATGAAACAGAAACTATATACATTTTGTAAGCAGGAAGCACAAAAGCTGATAGCAGGTTACCATATAATTGGTTACATGAATTAAGTCATGCATTGTCAGGCAGAATTAACTAAACAGAATTGTTTATTATGATGTGGGGAAATTCTGGGAAAAGGGGTGCTGAGTGGGGCAGGTAGAGTTGTGTGTCCTGAACTGGGCTATTTTGTCCTGGGTAGAAAGCCCCTGAAACATGTTAGAAAAACAGGCTGTATTCTTAGGTGGGAAAATACAGTTCTTGCAGCTGGTCTGGGACAGGCCGACCCGAACCAGGAAAGCAGTTGAACACAGACAGTCAAGGCTGACTAGGTTTAGCAGTCTAATTATGTGACAGGTGGAGTGAGCACATCGTGTCTCAATACAGTAAAAGGCTATTAATTGATTTTTAAAATTTTTTGCTATAAAATTACCATTATATTCCCCCTTGTTCTTACTATGGGGAAGATTCTTCTTCCTCAGTTTTCTCAGTGCTAAGGAGCTAGTAAGGAGAGGTAAGTTTTAAGAGGAGTTGGCAGTGTATGGCCTCAAAGCATTCAGTCAGAAAGCAAGTCAGTATGGGAATCACACAAGGGCCTAGAAAGAGGACTGTCAGGAGAGCCACTGAAGGCCCAAGAAATATATTTCTGTAGGACAGAACAAAAACAGCCTTCTGGTGGGGTTTCCAGTCTGTCAGAGTTGCTATCCAGAGAGTGAAAGTGAATACTGAAATTAACAGGAGATAAGGAACTAGGAACCAGGTAGAGTAGCAGTACATTGAAGCTAAAACTTGGAAAAACAGATCTAGGTACCCAGTCCAGTAGTTACATCACTATAGAAGAGAGCAAAGGTGATTTCGTGGGGGATTTTTCAGTCCTCTGGGGATCTGCCCCAAGTCCTGTGGCAAGCACCAACATAAACAAAAGAAAGGGAGCTAATAGTCAAACTGAGCAACAGAACATGAGTTGGTTTAGACAAGTTCTCCTGTGTACGATGTCCGTTCAATAGCCACATACGTGGACTCGCCAGCTTCTGGAGTGGTGAGAGCAAGGCTTTGAGTGAACTGTCTCTGAAGGGTGGTCTTTAAGGCTTTTGTCCCATCTGGATAGGCCTTCCAGAAGTTGCCAGGGTAAGCCCACTAGATCCTGGAGTGGTGAATCCAGGGCAGGATCTGTCATTTGTTATGTGCCCAATCTGTCACTTCTGAGCTGCTCAAGCTGGCAGCCAGAGGGTCATCCCCCTCAAGATAGCCCAACTGTCCGTGTACACATGTAGGGGCCTTTTTCATGCATCACAAGCAATCACACCGTCTGCAACTCTGCCCATTTGCTCAACCTGCCTATTCCAGTTTTAAACCAGAGTACTTTTGCACTGGGCTGTACAGTGACCACTGTCCATTGTGGGATTAGTTCACAGTTAGACCCATTAGTATATCCAGCATCAGCTGAAGGCCCCTCTTTGCTGTCTGATAGAGACTAGGCGTCAAGTCCTGCAGTTCATCCTCCCAGACAGGCTCTTGGCCCATGTACACATGGCTCTTAAAACCATTGTCAACAGGCTGGCCGAGAAAGAGGCCTGCTGTTGGAAGTATGTCCCCCATCATGTGAGAGTGGGGACCTGTGCCGTTCCACTCCTGGGACGGGCTGCCCACGTATCTGTCCTGTGATTCCTCACAGGCATGCAGAGCGGCACACAGCACTGCCATTTTTCAATCCAGGAATACCAGCTCTCAGCTCCCTTTTAGAACTGTGACCGAAACTCAAAAGAGTGCTTCCAGTTTTCCCTGTTTTTGCTATAGGCCCCACTCAAATCCATTGTCATCCACATTGACAGGATAAATGACAGGCTAGGATCAACGACTTATAGGGCTTTCAGCTGTATAATAGCACTCTTTAAGTCCTGAAAAGCAGCTTTCACTGCAACGGGCCAGCCAGCAGCTTCTGCTGCTTCTTTGTAGCCCCACGTTGTGCCCCTTTTGGTCAGCTGGTATAAAGGGCACATCGGGGTAGCTAGGTGCAGTACATTTGCCAAAAACCTAGCAAGCCCCTATACACCTGTAACTAGCATAGTGTTGTGGGTCTGGTCTGACCCAATCATATAATGCGCTTGACAGACAAGCCAGTTCCCTGGACCGTATCTTTGTCTGTGGCTCACCCCCACGCCAGTAAAGCTTCTTTCAGACTGTGCATGGAGGCTTTCAAATCTGCAAGGCAATCAGAGGTTAACATAATATCATCAATACAAAACAGTGACACAGAGTGTGGCTTGGCCCAGGTGGCCAGGTCCTGGGCCACCAGGCCGTGACACAAAGTTGAGCTAAGCAAATAGCCTTGTGGCAACATCTGGAAGGTCCACTGACTGCCCTCCCTGGTGAAGACAAATTGGTCTGGACTGCCAGCAATGGGGTGAGGCTTCACAGTCATTTGCCACAACCCGTGGGCTTCTGCATGGGCCATCCCGCAGGGTTCTCTGCAGGGAGTATCATCCCTGCTTTTTCCAATCTCAAAACAGTTTGTCCCATTGTTTTGTGGTCTCCATGGCCAGCACTGCTTCATGCATATAATCTGCGTGGCTGCGGGAGAGTCCGAGGTGTGTGGTGTGGATGGCCTTGGATTACAGTTTTACCACACGAACTTATCACTGGAATTCTCCTTGCATGGTGTTGAGCCAAGCACTAGTCAGTATGTCCACCCCCCGGTATGTATTCAGCAAGTGGGGAAACACAAACATCATACAGGCATGGGGCAAGTACCCGATACCCAGAGTCACCTGAGTTTCCCGGACTATGATGCAGTGACCTCTATATCCTTGTATGTATGCAGTAGGTCCTGGAAAACAGTCTGGGTTGCTGTACATTAGTGTAGACTCAGCTCTAGTATCCATCAACATTAGTGCGCACTGCACATTTTTGATTCCATACGTGGCCTTTGGTCTCCTGGGATCCCCAAGCCCTGGGTAGCACGATCTGCCTTCTAATCAAGGTCAAAGGAGGCTGGTGTCACTTCTTCCAGCCTCACTGGGGCTGCTTTGGCGTTCTGGCGCTGGCCCGTTGGCTGGTATTGCTGCTCAGGGCGTACTTGTCTCCACGGAGTCAGCGACACATGCAAAGGCTGCCCATCTAACTTATGTGGTTAAGCTGGCAACCAGCAGGTCCATCCAGATCTGGCACTGGTTGACCTTCAGTAGTCACATAGCCTGTCCTTGGGGAGACAGACAGTCCCGCTTGCCCGGAATGCTACTTCTTTTTCTCCTTTGTCGATACAGATTTTATAGCTCTCGCCTTATCGTGGTGCTTTATTTTTATATTTCCCAGCCTGTTAAGGCATCAACAGCATCTTGGATCAGATGATCTATAAAGGGGGCTAGAAGGGTTGCCGTTGACCCAAAAGTGTTAGTTTGCTCACCAGGATTATGTCCTTCATGCATGCTGTCAACAGTTCCTCATATGGACTAGTGGGTCCTGCAGTGTAACCATCATTTGCTGTATGCCCATTCCATGCAGCAAGTTATCAAGTCTAGACAGTGAGTTGCTCTAGAAGGTCACCTGGATTCTGTGAAACAAGGTGGGCCACTACCAATTTATCATAGTCTGATTATCTGCTTCTGGGGCTGTCCTTTGCACATCCTGCAGAACGCATCTCATAGAAGGGGTACTGGTTATGCTGGCTATTTGGGACATCTGTGGGCTTAACTGTGTGTTATCAGCCCCATCATCCCATAGCCTGAGCAGCCACTCAGGCAGTTTTATCCACCCTCTGTTTTGTTTTGTAAACCCATAGTTTTATGGCTGTATAGATCACATATGTTGTGTGCAGGATAGAGGTAGATGGCCCTCTTACTCCTCCCTAGGCTACAGGTTTTTCCATTTCCATTTGTTTTTTGTTTTTTGTTTTGTTTTGGTTTTTTGTTTTTATGAATAGCTGGCCTAGCATGCAAAACCAGGGGATTTCCCTGGGGTTTTTTGTTTTGTTTTGCTTTCCAGACAAGAGGACTTCGCTTCTGGAAACATTTCTGGACGAGGCAGTGTTTTTTACATTTTGCAACTTGGGCTCCATAGCAGCCAGGAAATGCTAAAGGTCCTCCTCTATCTGTTGCAGCTGGCCTACTTGCTGGACAAGACCACTCGCCTCTTGATTTGCATAGCAGAAGAGAGTGAAAAATAGCCAAGCCATTGTTTTATGGAGAGGGGGAGGAATTTTTGTCTACTTTTCAAAGTTTGCAAGACATCTTCAGGCTCCAAACAGATTGTTCCCCAGTCCTTTGGGGCCTTCCAAATTACCAAGACGGTGGTTACATGTAGCCATGACGAGGCCAGGGTCACTTATCCGCCATTCCCTGGTTCTCCCTCGCCTTTGACCGGTTTCCATAACCGCCACAGGACCATTCATCTTAAGGTCCCACACTCAATGCGTTTGCCTCCTCGATTAAGAGGGCAGTTGCAGCAAATGCCTGCAAACAGGGAGACCATTCTTTTGACATTGAATCTAATACTTTACAGTTAGGCCACTGGCCTCTCCCAGCGACTAACAGTCTGAGTAAGTGTATGGAAGCCAGAACAGTCCAAAGGGTGAGGGCAATCACAGTGGCATTGGTGCCTTGAAGATCTTAAACTGGCTTTACAGGAAGGCAAAGTATATTTTAGCAGTTTGACAGTCTGTCATCACAGTGACCAGTCTATCATCACAGTGACCAGTCTATCATCACAGTGATCAGTCATTTTTAAGAGACAGGAGCAACTGGATCTGGAATAGGAACTATTACCCCGGCAACTAACAAATTGAATTATACTGGCTGGGGGTATTAGTATTGTACTGGATTTAATTAATATAATTTTATCTAAATATTAAGCACTTTGAAATATAAAATATATCAAAGGACTGTTATTTTTTATGAACTATGGTTGTCCTAGTAATTGAATCCCTGAAGAATGTTAACATACAGCAATTATACAGTTTTACAAAGAAAACTTGAGATCAAAACCCACACATAATATTTCAGCATGCCAATCATGATGACACTATTTTTGTAACACATTTAAATATCCATCTTAGTATTGAGTAGAGTAACACACAGCATAAATGTCACATAGTTTTGTTTTTTTTTTTTGCTTTTTTTTTTTTTTTTTTGGTTTTTGTCTTTTTGAGACAGGGTCTCACTATGCAGTTCAGGCTGGCCTTGAGCTCACATCGTAACCCAGGCTGGTCTCGAACTCACAGTGATTCTCCCACTCAGCCTCCCAAGTGCTGAGACTACAGGTGTGTGCCACCACAACCGGCTATCACGTAAGTTTTTCAAAGGTTATTATTTGACTGACGATCTCATGTTGATGTGACTATTTCCCTCATGGGAGTTTTTAGAAGGAATGACCTGAGCTCTACCAAATTAACAAGTGATCATACACATATTTTTCTTTTAATAAATTACTTCCATAAGCTTTCCTTGACATACATAAGATTTTCAGTCTTGTCATTATCTCGCTTATCTTTTTAGCAGGACAAGACTTTCATCATACAGAATCTTCTCCTATCAAAAGTGTATCTCTTACACTTATAGCCTTTTTAATATTTTTTATCCCATTTATTATAACCTTTTACAACAAACTTGACTGTAGCTGCTTGAATTTTAAAATGATCCTTTTTCCCCTCAGATAGCAAACTTGACTGACTGCCAACAGACCTCTGAGTAACCTTGAATCAGTATTTTTATTTTAAAACAAGAGAGTAAAGAGCAAATTAACCCTGTAAATTCAAAACTTTGGAATGTACAAGAAATGCTTTATGCACATCAACTCAAACTGAAAACCAAAAGCATATTTACTGATTCAGTAAACTTTGTGATTTGATTTGTCCTGTAAAACTTCCTTAGGCTCAACAGGACTTTGGCCATTCATCTCAGGCTGGAGTTGTTTCAGTTTTTCTCCCAGTTGCCAGCTGAGTTCAGGTGACTTGGAATGCATGCATTTTATTTTGCACACATATATACACACATTCATACACAGATACACAGAGGTTAATACACTGTAGCCCCCAATCCCACGGGCAAGGTCTGACTGAAACCCAATCTGGCTGACCTAACACAGGTGAGGTGTATTCACTTCCTCCTTCGTCCACACACAAAGAACGGCACCTGATAGACTAACAGACTGACTGAGGGACGTCCCAGGGTGGTTCTACCCTGTCTGAGGGCCTGGGCCAGTTGTTTTGCCTCCTCCTATTGGTCCAGTGAGGTCTCTTCTGTTGCGCAGTGGCTCCCACTCCTGGATCACTGAGGAGACTCTGAGCAAAGGACTAGGGGATGTCCCTTCTCCTTTGCAGGTTGGAGGGTGAGTCCCTGTTGCAATCAGCAGGTCTCTATTAGTAACCCAAATTAGTCAGCATAGTATCTTCTGAGCCAATGCACCAAGAAATGTTGCAGAACCACTGTGGAAATCAGTCTGGAGGTTACTCAAAAAGCTGGAATTGGAAGTCCTATTTGACCCAGCTATTTCACTTCTGGGCTTATTCCCAGAAGAACTGAAAATATACCACAATGATATATGTGTGCACCCATGTTTATAGCAGCACAATTTGTAACAGCCAAATCTTGGAAACAACCCAAATGCCCATCAACAGGAATGGATAAAAAAGATGTGGTATTTTTATACAATGGAGTACTACTCAGCTATAATGAAGGATCACACTGAGGCTTTTATAGGTAAATGGATGCAACTTGAGACCATATTCATAAGTGAAATAAATCAAACACATGTTTAAATACCATATTGTCTCCCTAGTGTAAGAAACTGAAAAAGTAAGATACAAAATCTTCAGTAAACATCGTGAAAGGGTAAGAAACTGCTCAAAGTGGAAAAAATAACTCAGGGAAAAGGAGAAAAAGGAAAAGAAAAAAAGATATAGATTTGTATAGATACACTTAAGATAGCTAAGATGACTGCACTACTAAGTCTATTAGTTCTTGGAACAAAACAGTTACCATTCATAGGATTAGATCAATTTTGCATGGCTGTATCTGGTAATCTGAGTAACTCTTTTGAAGATAACCATGCAAAATAGCAACCTTTGTTATGTTCCCACCACCTTGTTTTGAAAGTCTATATTGCTATTGTTGTGGACTGTTATTGTCTTTTGTTTCTTGTTTTTCTTGTGTTTTGCTTTTTGTTTTGTTTTTCCCTCTAATACAGAAACGATAGATATACATGCATAGGCTTATACGCGCCTAGAACTTCTCTAAAGAGTTTACAAGAACTGATTTTATTATGTGTGATGGTATGAACAGCTACTTTGAAGAAAATGAGACATTATGGTAGCCATTGCTGATTTACCATCATGGTTTGAAGTCCAATAATGCTTTTATTCTTTGATTTGATTGGTTTTAGTCTGATTTCTATTATTTGATTGCAATATGTGAGAAGGTATGGACAGCTATTTTGAAGAAAACTGTGGTAGCCATTGTTGATTTCCTATTGTCTGGTTTTGAAGGCCTGTAATGCTTTCATTCTTTTGTTTTGATTGGTTTTATACTATTTTGTTTTGTTTGAATTTATTGTGTGTGAAGGTATGAACAACTGTTTCAAAGAAAACAATAGACACTATGGTAGCCACTGTTCATTTCCTGTTGTCTTGTTTTGAAGTCCTGTGTTGCTTGTATTGTTCTGTTCAGATCTGCTTTGTTCTGTTCTGTTTTATTCTCTTTAAAATAAAAAAATACATATTAAAAAAATGATGTTGCAGAAACCCAGTACTAAACCAAAAGGAAGGCACCAAGGAGTTTGGAAGGCAATGATTTATTATACAAGCAGGCTGGTGGGATTCAGTTCCAAATCATCAAGCCTGACTGAGAGTGAAACAGACACTTATATACATTTTGTAAGCAGGAAGTACAAAAGCTGATAGCAGGTTATCATATAATTGGTTACATGGATTAAGTCACATTGTCAGGCAGAATTAACTAAAGGGAATTATTATGAGATGGAGAAATCCTGAGGAAGGGGCTGCCAAGCAGGGCAGGTAGAGTTAAGTGTGTCCTTGACTGGGCTATTTTGCCCTGGGTAGAAAGCACTTGAAACATGTTAGAAAAACAGGCTGTATTCTTGGGTGGGAAAATATAGCCCTTGCTGCTGGACTGGGACAGGCTGACCTGAACCAGGCTATCTATGAAAAGCAGCTGGACACAGACAGTCAAGGCTAAGTTTAGCAGTCTAATTATGTGACAGGTGGAGTGAGCACATCTTGTCTCAATACAGTAACAGGCTACTACTTGATTTTTACAATTTCTTGCCATAAAATTTCCATTATACTTTCTTTTGAGTTTAATAATAAATCTTGAAACTTCAGGCTCATAATTAGTACCTTAAAGTTATATGTAAACTGAGAAATTTAAGTGCCAAAAGTTCTGCTGCAACCTCAGAGAAGAGACAACTGTAATAACAAAAATCATCAATTGGACTATTTTAAATATTATTCTTCTGAGATAAAATTCACTTGTAAATTTTAATGCTTAGCAATTTCAAGTAAGCTTTCTCACATAGCTTAGATGGTTTGCTAGAGATCCTTTCTTGAAACTTTTGACTAATACAACATGGAAAGTATCAGGTTTAAGAGAAATCATAAAATTTTTAGTAATAGAATATGCCTGTCTCCTCCTTTGCAATTTTTCTCCTAAAAACTATAATAAAACATGAGTGCTTCTTAAACTGAGTACCATATAAATGCTTAATGTTAAAATCTTGATTGCAAAATAATGGTCTTCACAGACATATCCCACCTACATAGAACACCAGATTAGAAAGATCTGGAAAGTGAAGGAGATTCCAACACAATTCTTCAAAAAGCTCTTGCTTCTCTGCACACAAAGTGCTACATACATATGCATTAATAAACCTGACAAAAATGTAAATGAAAGACACACCAGGAAGGAAACTTCTCTTTCAGAACTCATTTAAAAATGCAAACTTTGTAAGTCAAATGCTTTGTTAAAAATTTCAATTCTTTTTTTAAATGATTCTAACATTTAAAATTTCTTTTCAGCGTTAGGGTAGATCACAGGTGCATAAAGCGATTCTTAGCAAGAAGTATTTTAGCTGAATATACATCAACCACGAGTCTTCGCATCTTTCACAGAACGCAGTCATCTCACAACTAGAATTCAGAAAACATTTTAAAAAGACATTTGCAGGCACTGAAGATGATCGGCCTTCTGAAAAAAAATCATCACAGCTCCTACCACAGCACATAGTATGTGTTCAATAAATATCAAAAATAGCACTTAGTATGTCAAGTGTGTTATAACAAATGCCACTGAATGCGTAACTTAAAAAAATGTATCACTCATAATACTGGAGGCTGGGAAGCCCCATCTCCAGGCACCTGCAGATTTTTTATGCGAGGGTCCTCTTCCTTATAAATTGTACCTGCTAGCTGTGTCCTCACATGGTGGAATAGGCAACCAAGATCCCTTGAAATTCTTTTAAAAGGGCATTAATCCCATGCATGAGGGCAAAGGGTTACCAACTTACTGATGGTGACACCAACTTACTTTAGCCTCTGTACACTGATGGATCCATTTTTCTAATTCGTGTTAATCTTTAAGGTCTTGTGTGAACATTTAAGAATGTGTGAAGAAATAACATAAATGATAATGAAGTACATCTTTAGCACTTGGTACAGTGCCAGGAACTACACGAAATATTGTACCATTTCATTTAACTCTTAAAAATACTCTCAGATGGAATTTTTAGTATTTACAAACAAGAAAAGTAAGGATTAGAGAACTTGACAGAGCTGTAGAATCTCACAGAAATTTACTTTGCCAGTCTAGCAAATTAACTGACACCAATTCACATCGTACAACTACATGGCAGATGAATGACCCTCAACTCTGCGAACGCCAGTAGCCAGCAACCTCCTACTAGGCAGTCTTTGCAGATACGGTTTCCTCCAGCAAAGTTGTGCACTTACCAAAAGTTAACTGTTCCTGAACTTCTTTTTCCTAGTTATATTTGTTGCTGCAATGATAACATGTAATAAAAATGTACAAATCCATAAAATAAGGGCCGGGGATCTAGCTCAGCGGCCTAAGCGCCTGACTGGCAAGCGCAAGGTCGTGAGTTCAATTCCCGGTGCCGCAAAAAAAAAAAAAAAAATTAAATCCATAAAATACAATTATTAAAAGAAAATACTCTTAATAACTTGACAGGATGTTTAGAGCAGAGAAGGCACATCACAAAAAACACTGCAGAACTGGAACTAGAAATCCTAAAATTCTAGAGAGGTTATATATTTATACTGTCTCTCGTGTATCTGTAAGTTCTTATTTCATTTTAAAAAGAACCAAGGTCCAGGGATATAGCTCAGCAGCACAGCGTCTGCCTGGGGATTGCAAGATCCAGAGTTCAATTCCTGGTACCAAAACAAAAAAACAAACAAACAAAAAAGAACCAAACAGAAAGAATGCACCATGAATGGAAATTTCTTGCAAGAAAAGCAGTATGCTGGGACTGGGAGGAGCCAATCAACGGGCCAACGAGCCAGCCCTTCTGGTAAACCATGCAGATCATGTGGGGCCCAAGGAGAGAAAAGTCAGCGCCTTCTGTGAACCCACCTGTACTCAGGCTGAGAACCAACAAACCCCCTCATCCCGTAAGCCACCAGCTGGTTTGGAGGTCAGCCTGAGCTGATGGCACCTGAGGTAGAAAAAGGGATTGTACTGTTAGGTTGAATTTATAGGGATGAGGCCAGCAGTCTGAGCATCTATAGGGAGGTTAACAGTATGCAATGTGGGAAATACGGGGGATTTTTTCTGTCTTGTTTTTGAAGTCTAATATTAGTTGTTTGTTTTTTCTTTACTCAATATTCTGTTTTGATTGGTTTTATTCTGTTTTGTTTTGGCCTGATTTTGCTCTATCTGATGGAATGGGCAACTACTGTGACGGTAACAAGATACACTATAGTAGCCATAGTATGTTTTCCTATTACCCTGCTTTGATGTTCTATACCAATTTCACTGCTGTGTTTTGATTGGACTTACTATCTTTTGTTTTGTTGGGCTTCACTATCTTTAAAATGAAATTTTTAAAAACTGGAAGAAAAAGAGAAAAGAAAGAAAGAGAGAGAGAAAGAAAAGAAAGACAGACAGACAAAGAAAGGCAGTACAGTTCTACAACCAGAGGAATCACATACTAAAACCAAGAAAGAACCTATCTTGTCAAATAAATGTGCAGTATTTAAGTAAAAGGTTTATGGCATGCAAGTTATCCCTGCTGGGAGAGCAGGGTATTACATATAATAAACATATTTAAAGTAGTTTCATAAGTTTTGACACTCAAGACTATGGAGTAAGGCCCAGAAGGTTCTCCCTGGCTCTCTCTAATCATTTTCTTTCCCCTCCCTACTAACATCCCTCTGCCCATCTTCAGCCAACCAACTATCTGCTACTACAAATTCACTTGCATTTTCTAAAGCTTTCCACAAATGGTATATGTAGTATGTGACTTTTCCCCCTTACAGCTTATTTCATTGGCGTATTTTGTGATTTACCTACGTTATTACACATATCCAGAGTTTATTTCTTTTTATTGTTTAACATTCTACATTGTATATATTAAAATTTTGTTCAGCTGTTGATGGACACTTTGGGTTGTCTGGAGTTAGTACAAATAAAGCTGCTATAAACATTCATGAACAAGACTTTGTATAGACATGTTTTCATTTCTCTTGAGTAAGCTGTATGAAAGTAGAAAGGCTAGACATAGCATGGGCATTTATAACTTTAAAGAAAATGAAACTGCCTTTAGTAACTATCTAAATCTAATAATTACTATGTTAAAGGTAGTCTGGAGCCAAATAACAGAAAATACAGGTAAAATTGAAGCAAGCTTGTGATTACTCCACTATCTTATGGCTAGCTGAGTACCAAAATCACATTTTGAACAGTAGGAGAGGGAATCCGTATTTAATTTCTACCCAGCCATTAATTACACCAACAGGTTTACATTCAGTTCTCTGGGTCTCAAGTTTAGCCCTAAAGTACAAGAGTCAGTGCAATTTTTTAAGACAGTCTCACTATGTAATTCAGGCTGGCCTTGAACTCACTACGTAGTCCAAGCTGGCCTTGAACTTGTGGTGATCCCTCTGCCTCAGCCTCCTGAATGCTAGTATTACAGGCCTGTGCCGTGCCCAGCTGAGTCAATGCAATTTAACAAACATTATGTGAGTATAATAAAAGCACAGCCCTAAATTCTGGCATCTGTAAATTCCATCATGGTTATGACTATGACTTTTCTATTTCCAACATTATTGAGTTTATTAGGAATGCAATTAGACAGTTCTAAACATGACTAAGATATCACCAAAAATGAATCAAATGTATCAGCCTACTGAGCATGGCATTCATCACCAAGAAATGGGGTTACGGATCAGTTCCATGTAAATGTGGATAAACGTAACCAGTGCTGTTCTCTGAAATCCAAGCGTGAGACCAAGTGCTTTACTTTTATTTTTACTGGCTCTCAGGCTTGGCAATGGCTAACCCAGCTTATATAATTCCCATAACGCTAAAGTTTCCAATTAGAAGAAAAATACATCTTATTATACATTGACATTTCAAATATCGTTTATCTGTCATCTACACAGAACCTTACTATCTTCAAAGACATTTCACACTCTCTAGGCCCCCAGTGTGGCAATCTAAGAACTGGGAAAGAATGAGAGCACAAGAGAAGCCTTTTGCTTCATCCCCAAATTTAACCCTTTACTAAACTGTCCACATAATTAAGTCTAATTACGGCCAGATTTGTCAAAATAATATAAGCAAGATTTAAAGTGGAAATCACTGAGAACAAGAATTTTCTTCCATTAAACTTGATTTCTATCACTCCACTTTGCTTCCCTTACTTCAGAAAGAACTATACTTTCCTTAAAATTGTAGTAAAATGTTGTTGATGTAAGTTACATTAGTGAAAATCACAATATCCCAAGTTCTCCTTAAGCATCTGAACAAAATAAAATTTATGCCTTAGAACCAGTAATAAATACAGGTTTTGAATCTTCTGGCAGACTAGAGACTCTTTTACTCCTGTTGCCACATCTTGTCCTATATGCTAATACAGTATGGATTTCAATCCCATTGGCTGAAATGATAAAATTAAGGGGCCAAAGAGATCAGAGGGATAAGCAATGCATTTGGTAACATTGCCCTGAAGATGCAAGTTTAATTATTACTCAATTTTCACTTTGCTTGTAACAAAGATCCATGCAATCCAGTCATTTCATTATGAATACTGTTACATGACTAAGAATCAAAGTATTGTAGAACAGGATTTATCTACTATCATAATTACAATTAGATCAAGGTGGCCTTGCGATGCAGGCCTGTAATTCCAGCACTCTGGCTGGCAGAGGCAGGAAGACTGCAAATTCAAGCCCAGCCTAGGCAATGTAGCAACTTAGTGAGACACTGTCTCAAAAATAAACAGGCTGTAGATGTAGCTTCTTCAGTGACAGGGCCCTGGGTTCATTTCCTACTGCCCTCCTCCCAAAACACAAATTTCAACATTGTAGAAGTTTATGATGCATACAAAAGGACGGTCCAGCAAACTGGGGAGACCTCAAACCAAACTTGTGAGGAAGGTTGCTCAAAATAGCAACAGCACCCTTCGCAAGGCATAAAGAAGTACTTTGTCCTCTGTTGTTACTGCTTGTTATACACTAACATTCTTTATAAGGCAAGAGACAGTTTAAGCTTATTAATCTATAACTTTTAATTTCATGGAATCATACTGTCAAGGACAAAGCTTTTATTTATTACAGCTGGCATTTGGGGGAAATTGAGATGACTTAAGTTTTAGCAATGTTTCTGTAAGTGGTTGGCCCTGGGGGGGTCTATCGAAACTGTGGCCTCCATTTTTCTTTCTCTGTAACATTCGCTCTTCGATAGGGAATACTGATTTTGGACTACTGGGGCAGAGAGGAGAAAGAGATTTATGACTTGCAAGCAGCACAGCTTACAGTTTTGATTAGCTGCAACAGTGACAGTGAAATCGTTTTCTGAAAAGCATTTAAAACCTCACAATCTACTTTTCTACCATCTTTTCTGACAAGACAATCACTTTTCTCAAAAAATAGTAATGCACTCAAAAGAACACAATGTTAAGTTCTGAAACTTTATTTTTAGTACATACATTTCACGAACAGAAAGCCTCTAACCCCACACGCAATTCCATAACCAAATGTTTTAATTTCATCAACATTCTTCAACTATTTACACTGTCTTCCCTCAACGAAAGTGCAATCCAAGATGTCTTGACAAGAAATCTTTACCAATAACAATATATTTTTGAGCTGGTTTTAATGGTGTCCATCCATTTTATTTTCTTTCAATTATCTGGAATAACAATAAAGTCAACAGGACATGGAAATGAACTTAGGCAGCACCCTATTATAAGAACCAAAACACTAAAGAGCACTTTCTTCTCACCTCTTCTTCAACCTCCAACTAAAATTACTCAACATCTGTGACCAGGAGACTAAACAGAAAAGGCAAACTGGGATTACCAACCTGGATACAAGAGAACAGACAGCATAGTAAGCGTTGGCCTTGCAGTACTAAATGAAAATATTTCAGCACATTAGTTTTGTTAGTTTCATCATTTAAACATCTAATAATATTTTTTTGATGAGCTAATTTTTGCCAAGATGTGAAAATTCCTTTTATTCAGAAAATACTCTCTAATAAAAACTGAAATGCAAAGGATATTTGGGGACAATCTTTTGTAAATAAAACAGAACAACTGAGCCACCTCTCAATTTCACAGCGCCATGTCTATCTTTAAAGTATAAACACAGTAAATCCATGCTTCAGATGTAACCAGAAGAAAGTGGAGAACTGAGATGGCCTAAAGAAAAAATGACCTATCATAAATTGTCTCCTCTCTAACACTATAGTAGATAATTATATTTGTTCAAGGTATGGAACTCTTACAAATAATGATTAGAAAATGTTAAGAGTAGATTAAAAATCACTGATTATTAGTCACTTATTAGTCAATTATTAGTCACCCTTAAGACTGCTTCAGGTTACTGAACACTTTATCTGAAAAAACAGAAACTGAATCTCCTGGATGACAGATATCCTTTAGTATCCTAACAAGGACAAAAATAATAATCTTTCTTGACAAATTCTAATCATGACCAAGGTGCTCAGGACAAGCATGGAGAAACTATGAAAGTCAGCACTTTATAGGGTTGCTTATTTAATTGTATTTTATTCTCTAATTAGCCAAACTGTCCCTTTTAGATAAAAAATGTAATGCCTTGAAAGATTTTGAGTATGATACCCATGCCTCTTTCAACTGCATACATCTACAGAATCTTCACTGCATCATCAAATTAACATCCAAAAGAAAACTTTACTCAATTATAGTGAAACCTCGTCATACTTTTCAAAGGGGTAGAAAACAATCTAAGGGAAAAATATGGAATGCAGCGTACACTAACCCCACTGTGATTTTACCCTGAAGAGCTTGCTGAATGCAATGTACAGGTCAACAGTAAGCTTCCAAACAATAAGTAGGTTTCACTAAAATATGTAGATGAGTTGAAGAACAATATTACAAATATTTCACTGCTGATATTAAATTCAGAAATAAAATCCAAATGGTTCTCTAAAAACAAGAGAAACTTACCAATTTATAAACTTAGAGAATCAATAGGGAAACAGTTGAATCGCAATTACAACTTTGTGTATCAATGACAAAGGTCTAAGGGTTATATTCTATAGGCCTCTTGTAGTTGCATTAAACATTGCCTGACGAATAATGATGTTCTGTTTCACATAGGCATTTTGAGCTCTCCCTTCACTATGGAATATTTTTCAGATCAAACACCAAATCAGATTCAGCACACCAAATAACAAGCATCCAAAGTGAAAGGTGAAGAATATTAGTTAATGCATTGTTTTCTTAATGCTGCGTTTTCAAACATAACATTTCACATAGTAAAAATGAAACTCAAATACAATAATGCGTAAAAGGAAAAATTACACTGAGAAACAAGTTAGAAGCCAAATGAATAATATAAAATATTCACATCAATGCCAAATTAGGCTATTCATAAAATGATTATCTTTAGTAACCTTTTAGCATATAAACGTATCATACTTGAAATTATCAAATTCATTTGTGAGAATCTAATTTCAATTCTACAAAAGTATGGGGTATCAAAGTATTAGTCTAATGACTAGAAGGTAGTATTTTAGAATGCTTAATGCTCTAATGAAGTTCTGTAAGTGATTTTTTTTTTAACCAATGCAAGGTTTCACGAGGATCTTTAGGATGACTGTTTTTTAAAGCATACTGTTAAGCATTACAACAGTGATTTTCCAAAATGACACATACGGTACTTTAAAAAGAAATGCTAAAATTATTCTTTTCTTCATCATTCTCTCAAACAATTCTTCCCTTCCTCAGCTCAACTGATTTTGGAAACTCAGTATTAAACGGGTTAGACACAGCTACAAGGCATTATGAGGAAGGTAAGTGTGGCGAGGTTCTGAAGCTCACCAGTTAGGTTCTATGGCTGTGAGATTCACCTGTGGGAAGGATCTGATACCAAACAGCACTTCCCAAGTGCAAGCTGCAGACATCATCACCCTCCCCCACCACTCTCTGCATGGATTCTCATTAAGAGCTACTCTGACCAGTAACTTTACAGAGTAACTCGGACAGAGTTCTGCTGCCTTTTTGCCCTCTCAATTCACAGTGCATCACTTCCAAATTTATTTCACCTATCGTTATAGGTCAGCTTAGCTAAAAATGTTTGCAACACCAATAGCTTTCCTTTCACTTTGAATATTATTTTCAGTATGAAAACTGTTAAATTACAACACTGAAAGAAAAAAATACTCATGTCCACTTTCAAATCATCTGTAAGTGTAAACTGCATGTCAATGTGTACTGCAGAGCACTAAGCCGAGACAGCCCGATACACTATTAGCTCTCCAGGCTCAGACTTACATTCACTTGTCACATATTTTGCCTAAGGCCCACAGAAGATCTAAGAGTGGGTCTTTGGAAGGTTAACATTTTACTGAGTGCTCCCTCTCTACTCCTTCCATGCTTTTAGTTCAAAGCCACATAATCCCTTTCCTAGATTCATCCCATCCTCCCCACCACTTTAAAGCTGCATCAGAGACTCCTGGTGAGAATGAACTCTACCCACACTCACAGTTACCCACCTGGCTCTGGTCCTGATCACAGACCAACATGGGGGAATCAAGACAGGGGAAAGGGCAGCCCCATTTTAGTGGCATACATATACAGAGTAACTCTGCTTTAAATTAGAAAAGAAATTAATGTCACAGAATGTTTCCCTATAAAAGATATGTAATAAAGTAATAATATCAATAAAATAGCTATTACTAAAGCAAAGCTTTCATCAATAAGCTTCAAGCACTTTGAAGGAGGAGAATGGCTTCACGAAATGGTAGTCCAGGTTCCCACAGTGTGGACACTGCTGGACGTTGCTGTACTCAGAGAAGTACTGCATCCCAATCCGCACGTCAATCACGGGCTTCCCACAGTGCTTGCAGTTCAGGCGGGCCTGGAAGAAACAGACACGTCAGCCCTCTTTTGGCTCCACAATACTGGTCAAAGTCATCCAAACCAAAAGGCTGAGAACTGCTGGACAGTGCAGTCAATCATCTCTCTTCTTACCAAAAACAGGGTTTGCAAAGCCTATGGCATATAGTCAAATATTCACCCTCATCAGTCTGAAAGATTAATGACTCCAATTTCTCTCTTAATAGAGGCAATGCTACTCCCATCATTTACTAGTGAGGATAAAATTCTAATCCAGTACCACCTAAACTTTGCCCCCGAAGTTC
>RJWT010005574.1:0-30689 GCA_004365215.1 Cuniculus paca | reverse complement strand
GAGGATGTCTACTTATCTTGTTTAGAAACCCTGTATGGCTTTGTTTGTTTTGATTGATTTTACTCTATTCTGTGTGGTTTGATTGTAATATGTCTGAAGGTGTAGGCAACTATTCTGAAGATAACAAATATTATGGTAGCCAATGCTGTTTTGCTAATATCTTGAAATTCTATATTGCTTACATTGTTCTGCTTTGTTTTGTTTTGTTTTGTTATGTTTTGTTTTGTTTCTACTGTTTTAGTTTGTTGTATTTTGTTTGATTTTACTTATCCCTGATGGTATGGGTGGGTATACTGCAGATAACAAGAGGCATTAGGGTAACCTCATCGATTGCTTTTTTTTTTACCCTGTTTCAAAGTCATGTTCCATGTTCATTGCTTTGTTTTGATTGACTTTACTCTGTTTCGTTTTGTTTGGTTGTATTCTTTTCAAAATAAAAAAAATTGAATAAACAGAAAAAAAAAAGAATTGTCTTATCATCTCTCATTTCTGAAAGCCTAAGTAAAACTGGCTAATTCTTTTTCCTTCCTTCCTTAAGTAGCTGGTAGAATGTGTCCTCTAGGCCTGGACTTTTCTTTGTTGGAAAGTTTTTATTTACAAATTCAACCCCTGCATAGCTATGGAGTACTTTAAGATTATCTATCTCTTCTTTCAGTGTTGATAAACTGCATCCTTTTAAAGAATTTATCCATTTCATCAAATTCCTGAGTTTGTTGACTAAGCTGTTCATATTATCTCTGTGTTTCTCTTTTAATGTATGCAGGATCTGTAGTGATTCCACCTCTTTCTTTGTGAAGCTGGTATTTTAAGTTTTACGTTTTTCTTCTAACTCTTGCAAGAGAGTTATTAATTTTATATACTTTCACAAACAACTGATTTTTCACTTTTAACATTTTCTCTATTACAGTATTTGTTTCTGGCTTTGCTAATTTTCTATGTACTTATACGTTTAATTTGCTCTTCTCTTTAATTCCTAAGGTGAAAGAAAAACTTTTTACATAAAGACAGGTAGAAAACTGTTATTTTAACAAGCAGAATTGATATGCAAGGCCTACGATTTTAACAAATGCCAAATGATATTACAGACCTGGATCCAAATTCTGAATTCACATAGTCAACTGCTACCTCAACATCTCAAGCTGGTTGTTTCATAGGCATCTCAACCTATGAAGGAGAACTCACCCACTGCCACACAGCCTTTTCATTTCAGCTGACAGTGAACTCTTCTAGATTTTCAGGTCAAAAAACTTGGGAGTCTTTTACATGCTATGTTCAATTTATCATAAAAACCTTAGTTCTAACTTTAAATATACTGAGGATGTGATCTATCTCATTTACCACTCTACTGCTACTACTTCTGATGAGAACTACAATAATTCCTGGCTTAGATTTCTACAATCTCTCTTGTCTTCATTTTCATTCCCTTTTAGTCTTTAGTACTTAGAGTAATCTAATTAAAACACAGAGAAGATCATATCCTATCACTCTTCTCTATAATACCCTGAACTGATCCCTTACTCACTCAAGGTAAAAGCCAAAGTCTTCTATCTTACAAGTTATTCACAATCTGTTCTCCTAACTCCTGATTTTACCTCTCTGGTCTTATCTCTAAATTCTCTTGCCCTTTTAAACTTTATTTCATTTACCACGGTCTCCTTGCCATTCTCTTGAACCATGTCAGAATGCTTCTAACCTAGGTTCTCTGTTCTAGCCCTCCCTTTTGCAGAAATAATCTTCACCAAATTACCTGCTTGTATTATTCCTCAGAACCTTCAAATCTTTATGAAAATCTTAATTCAAACTGAAGTTTATTATGAACATCCTTTTAAAACTGCCAGTCCACTTCTCATCTCCTATACTTATTTCCTTTTCTCTTATTACTTTAATGTTTCCATAGTATTTACCAAATTCTAATGTACGATATAATTTATTTATTGTTTATTATTCATTATCTCTCCCACTAACCCTGCACCTTTTGGGCAGGGTTCTTGTTTGGTTTGCTAAAATATCTTCTATGCCTAGGACGCCTTGCACGTTGTAGGGAATTCATACATAGCTGTTGACTGATGCTGGTACTCTGGAAACTATGCAGAACAACTGTTCTATATTACAGAGTACTCCAAAATAGTAGACATGATTTTGGGATCTTTTTCTCAACCCTTTTCTAGAAAAACGTATCATTTTATAAAGTTTATTACAAGTTCATAACCAATTCAGAACCCATGTTCTGGAGACTAGAAGCAAAGAACCAAGGTTTTTTTTTGTTTGTTTGTTTGTGTGTATATATAGTTGGTAGTCAACCATCACTGTCATGATAAGAAGCACAACAACCAATGACAATGATCATGATAGTAACCACACACACAAAATCTAAAAAATGTTTTTAGTTACTGATAAAGTCATTTAAATAATGAAAAATTTGCAAAACATATACACAGAACAAAAACAAATTACTACAGAAAATGAATAGCAGTAAGGCCTTTCTCAACAAGAATTATTTCCTATAAGGAAAGAGAAGCTCTATTTGCCTCACTGACAAATACTCTAAGTATATATGCTTTAACTGTGGTCAGGGAATTTCTTTACTAAAAATAGATTAATTATAAGAATATAAGAAGTTGAAAGTTAAACCTGCTCACATTTTAAACAAAACAATAATCTTGCAAACCAGTAGTTATCAATGTCAAGAGTACTGTCTTGTTTTTGTTATAGATGCACACAGAGGAGAATCTTTGGATAAGGGGTATGGTTTTCGAAAAAACTTTGAGATCATTCTGATACTAGCAAACACAATACTATTTAATTTCTAGGGTGAATACTACTCTTACATGATTAAGCTTTTAGGAAAGAGAATGGAAGTCTATAGCACACAAATCACAAAATTTTACTATTTAAAAAAAAATAAAAACCAGAAACTAAAAATTTTTAAATCTTTTTTTTTTTTTTTTTTTTGGTACTGGGAATCGAACTCATGACCTCATGCTTGCCAGGCAGGCACTTGTGCCACTGTGTTAAACCCCAGGTCTGAAACTAGAAATTTTTAAATGGTTCTGTTTGAACTCGAAACCTCCTTGTCCTGATTTTTCCCACTAGCATAGCTTTAAGAACAAACTTTTCTCTGGCTTATGTACAGCTCCCACAGCTGAAGTTATTTACTATGAAATTTTTTTGTTTTATTTTAAAATAAGGAGAAAACAATGGCAACCGATTATAGCCATTTTATATAAATTATAGAGAAACTGAACAACCATTTCAAAGAAGGCGAGAGACACTAGGGTAGCCATTGTTAATCTCCTGTTGTTATGTTTTGAAGACCTGTATTGCTTTACAGTGTTCTGTTCTGAAATGCTATGTTGTGTCTGACTCTATTCTGTTTTGTTTTGTTTTGTTCTACTCTCTTTAAAATAAAAAATAATAAATAAATAAATTATAGAGAAATCAAAAGGAAGCCTTTCTCAAAGTATTTCCAACAAAATACTAATGGACTTCACATTATGCAGACTTGTAAGCCACAACAGCTTAAACCAAACATATTGTTTTTTTGCATAATTACAATAATTTCTTGTATTTCCAATAGTATCCTGAATTGACTGAAGTCTCGAGAAAAACAAAACAGAACAGAACAATTAACTGTCTCTATACAGGGACGCTTTAGAACCTAAAGGGTGTTCCACGGGTTCTCTACCTAGTAACAGGGTGTAATTAACACTGAGTGAGAGAAGCAAGACTTAATTTCACAGCAGGAAACGATGAATAACCTTTATTTTGGTGCCGAGGACATGCAGGCTCTATTGTTTTCAAAGTACAATGAACCAGGTGCCCTAAAGTGATCCAACATTAAACCTAAAATCTATGTTAATGCTGAAGACAGAAAAGTACTGTCTGATATTGCTATTATAAAGCCAAAGAAAAGCAGTAGCAAAGATGGAAATAGGTATAAGGAAGAGAATTGTATATTATCAGCACCAATTCTATGAGTGAAAGGCAAACCAGATTGTAGCTCAGATGTGCTAGATGAACAAAAATGGCTTGGAAAAGAAAGAAATGACACAACAAATCTCAGAAGTTAGTAAAAAGAAACAGGTGTGGTGGCATATGCCTGTAATCCCAGCACTCTAAGAGACTGAGGCAGGAGGATCACAAGTTCAGCCAACCTGGGCAACTCAGTAAGAGGTGCTGAGACCTGCCTCGGAAAAAAAAGAAAAAAAAAAAAAAGGGAAGGGGGGCTCTGGAATTTAGCTGAGTGGCACAGCACCTGCCTGGCAGGTGTAAGGTCTGGAGTTTGATTTCCAGCACAAAAAAAAAAAAAAAAAAAAATCTGGGGATGTAGCTTGGTGCTATGGCCCTGGGTTCAATCCTCCCTCCACCAAAAAAAAAAAAAAAAAAAAAGTTGAAAGAGAGTTTACTGTAAAACCATGAAGATCACAGTGGGCATAGTCACACATTGGATGGGCAAACATGTCCTTAAGAATATGAAATCTTTAGAAACAGCTACTTCTAGACCTGTAACAAGAAACTGCAAAGTCCTGATCAGCTGCTGATCTTTAAAGTTTAAAAACTAATGATGAATGAAGTTTGTAGCCTATAATCAAGCCATGCTGCTGTAACATTCACACAACTAAACATTAAGGCAGCAAGGATTCTATTCCCAACAACCTCTCTTTCTTTCTACAAAAAGAGGGACCATTTTCTTTTCCCTCTTTAAAGAATTTGAGTATCAACAGAAAAGTTTTTCTTTTCTTTTTTTTTTTGCTATTTTATATTGAAGCCAGGACATCCACACTCAACAAAGTCCCATTTATTTTTTCCTTTACTTTAAATTTTGAGACAAGGTCATGTTCTGTCTCCACATTGCCTAGGCTGGGCTCAAACTTGTAAACTGCCTGCCTCATCCTCCTAAGATTATGGACTGAGCCATAGCACCAAGCTCTACTAGGTTTTGTATTTGTGTGTATATGTGAGAGAGAGACACACATGCACACACAATTTCATACTCACAGTACAGGCCAAGTTGGCTTCAAACTATGTAATCCAAGATGGCCTCACACTTGTGATCCTTCTGCCTCAGTCACCCCAGGTCTGGGATTATATGCATATTCCAGTAGTTTTATTTTTAATACAGGGTCTCACTGTATAGGCCTGGCTAGGACTCCAACTCACTAAGTAGTCCGGGATCGCCTCAAATTCAACAAAAAAGTTTATATTGAACTACTACACAATTCACGAAAGAACCATGACACTACGGAAAAAGTAAAAATTAGTATTTACTTTCTGAAGTAGAAAACTAATACCTGAGTTAAAACTTTGTATCTAAGAATTCTTTTTTAAATGGATCAAGAATTTTCTGGTAACTTGCACACTCTATTATCACATGAAAATATACCTGTTTAATTTTTATTTTACCTTCTCTGTGACATTTTTAAGATTAGTGTCATCATATTTCCTTTAAAAAGTTCAAGTTAGACCTTTTTTTTAAAAAAATACTCAATTTCTGAAGTTTATTACCACCTTTCTTTACCTCTTTTGTCTCTTCTGGGTCTGAATGATCCACAGTTATATAAAGATCATTTTGTAAATATTTTAGAGCACTAAGAGGATCTACTTGGGCCTTTTCTTCAAACCTAGAAAATATAAACAAGAACAATAATTATTTTGAGTTACATGATGCCATTAGAAATGTCATTAAGGTCCAGAGACAGTAGTATACCTTGGTTCTTGAACACTTCTGTTTGTAAACAATTTGGTTTGCAAACAAAAGCACTTGACAAAATTTTGCATCTGTTCACAAAATGGATCAGGTGACAAACATGAACACGACCAACTTCCCCACAAAAAACAAAACAAAACAAAACACAGCTATCTCCCCCAAAATCATAAAACAAACTAAGTTCATAAAGCAAGATACAACTCTATATAAAATGAGTTATTTTTGAGATCTAAAAAACACGTTTGAGAATCCAGAGTAAGAATACTACCAGGTAGACCGGGTAGATGTGAAGTCTTTGGCAACAATGGCAATGCCACGTGACCACAAACAGTTGCAATGCTAAAGAACAGGTACTTGTTAGCCTTTCCTTAAAACTGTAATTGAGACTTAAGGCAACTGTAGAACAGTGACTATGCCAAATATTTCACATGTCAGAACTGCAAAACAGCCCAGTGTGTTTCATCAAAAACAAGGAGCTATAAAATAAAAATACTAGCTTAGATTTGGAGAATATATTTTTTAAGAAATACACTTAACAGATAGTATAGAAATGAATTTCCGGAAATGAGTTTCTCTTTTTAAAGGTATCATTAACACTGATTTGATATTTTTAATGAGACTATTTCCATGTCTCAATGAAAACAACATGAAAGAAATACCTGCAGCAACCACTTATCCAGCATTTGTAATGTATAAGATACTGATTCAGGTATTTTATACACATCATTCCATTTACCCTCAAAAATAACTATGATGATACAGTTTTATCACTTTTAAAAATAAGGAATGGCCGGGAGTGGTGGCTCATGCCTGTAATCCCAGTACTCAGGAGGCTGAGACAGGAGGATTGTTGTGAGTTTGAGACCAGCCTGGGCTACAAAGTGAGCTCAAGGCCAGCCTGAACGGCATAGGGAGACCCTGTCTCAAAAAGACAAGGGCCAGGGATTTAGCTCAGTGGCCTAAGCACCTGCCTGGCAAGCGTGAGGTTATGAGTTCAATCCCCAGTGCCGCTAAATAAAATAAAATAAAATAAAATAAGGAATGTAAGACCTAGCAAATGAGTTTGACCAAGGTAAGAGCTAGTAAGTAACAGAAGCAGAATCAAATTCGGTTGCATCTGTTCCAAAGCTGAAAAGGAAAAGAGTTCTCTTGGGTGGGGGGCTATTCAGATCTATTTATCTATTTATGTAAGATAATGCACTTTGGTTACAGTATAATCACACATGAGTTTTTTATAATAAATTGTCATGTTTTTCAAAGTATACAAACAAAGAAAAGACCAATTCATTCACTTTTTTCTGGGTAGGGAAAATGGTGAAGACTCTTATCCCGAGGCATTCAGACTGCGGATAACCCTCAGTGATAAGGTATCTGTACGTTAGGCAAGTCAAAGACTAGAAAAATACTACTGTTCTCTTGTACCTTTACTTCCTTCCTTGGTACACAACATACTGCTCTTCCTCTAAATTTATATTTTTACTAAACAGAATAATTATCTTCCATAACAATAATAAAAAAGGAAAGCCAACCCAGCAACATAGGATAAGCTGTTGTATAATGAAAGATTGTCTAATATGACATCTGAATTAAAATATACTACTCATTATTTAGAAACAAACTTCTATCTATTCTGTCTGCAATGTAGCCATGCCCTTGAAACTCTTAACTTATTCTAAGGATAATAATACACGATGTATTGTTACCCTTCTGTTACCCTGTTTTGAAATTTTTTTTCTCTTAAAAAATGGCGTTTGGGAGGGAAAAAGGTCTACACTGCTTTAAATGTTGAAAGTCTGCCTTTTTTGTCAGTTTGAATTAGTAGTAGACAAGCTCTTCTAGAGTCATCTTTGACTACTCTTTCTCTCACACCTGTAACAAATTTTCCAAGAAATTTTGTGCAAGCTTTAGAGTCATCCAACATCTTACTGTGTTTTCTCAGCCTCTTTTGTAGAGTATCTCTTCCTCAGCATGCCTCTCAAAAGGTGGTGACCCTCCAACAATGCCCATAGACATTTACTCTTCTCACTCTCCCTGAGCAGCTTTCTCCCTGTGGCTGGCTCAAGGATATAATGTCAGGCATATTCTTTTCTCCAAATGCTCACAGACAATCTCCACATCAACTAGTTGGTATATATGAAAAAAAAAAAAAAAAAGAACTAAAACTATACTTTCTCTGAATTTGTTTAAAAATAAAGTTAAACATTAAGTAAAATACAAAGGACAGAATGTTAGCAGCATTAGTTGGAGGCACCTTCAAGTTTAAACTGTAAAGGTTTACCCCTTGCTATCTAGACAAAGTGAAAATTCACTTTTTTCTCTTCTAGATCCTGTAGGAAATAAGACCCTCATTATTCACATAACGCTTCACACAGGTTTTTTCATTAATTTATCTCTCAAGCACAACTTATGAAGCACAGAATGGTAACTAAACATTATATGATAAAGGAACATAAATTTATACATACACAGAGATTTTTAGATATTTACATTTTATATAAAATATGTATCATGTGCCAAACATATAAAAATAAATACACGCACAAATGTATGTACGTATATACACACACAGACATGGCAGTTAAATGGGGAGGTATAGTGTCAGAATACTTGGGATAAAATCCTGACTTTGAATCAGTACTCAAAAAAATTCTCAAGGATATCCTACCAAGAGGCAGTAACAAAAAGCCTAATAGAAAGAATATACCAGGTAGGGTAAGCAGTTAAATAAAAGGGAAAGAAAGGGAATAAGTAACAGGAAAATAATGCAATGACAGGGTAAGTTAATACCTTTAGATAATAACTCTGAATGTGAATGGTCTCAATTCTTCAATTTTAAGACACAGACTGGCAGAATGGATCAAGAAACAAAATCCAATGATATGCTGTATATAAGAAACACATTTAATCCAAAAAGAAATTCACAGACTAAAACTCAAAAGGATGGAAAACAATATTCTATGTAACAGGAACACACACACAAAAAAGCAGGAATAGCTATTCGATTTTCAGACAAAGTGGATTTCAAGTCAAAACTGATCAGAAGGCAAAGAAGGTCATTATAAATTGGTTAAGGGAACAATTCAACAGCAGTTACAATTATTAACATACATGCACTGAACAACGGCACATTCACTTTCACAAAACAACTTCTACTGGATATAAAAGATCAGATTAATTTCAGTACAACTGTAGTGGGTAACCTCAATACTTCATGGTCACACATAGATCAACCAGACAAAAAAAATCAACAAATAGTGTTGAAGAAAACTTTCAAACAAATGGACTTAATAGGTATCTACAGCGTTCCACCTAATAACAGCAGAATATGTATCTTCTTAGTAGCACATGGAACTATTTCCAAAACAGACTACATACTAGCCAACGAAGCATGCTTAAGTAAATGCAAAAATAACTGAAGTTACAGCATGCATATTATCAGATCATGGCACAAGAAACTAGAAACTAATGACACAAACACAGAAACTGTATAAACAGATGGAAATTAAATACACTCTTGAATAATCATGGCTTACAGAAGAAATCAAGGAAGAAATATGACAGTTCCTAGAACTGAACAACAATGCTGACATTATAACATACTAGAACTTATGGGACATACTGAAAGCAGTCCTAAGAGTGAAGTTTACATCTTTGAATGCCTACATCACACAAAACAAAGCAAGTCCAATAAATAACCTAACAATGCATCTCAGGATCCTAGAAAATCAAGAACAATCCAAAACCAAAGTCAGTATGAGAAAGGAAATTATAAAGACCAAGAAGAAGTCAGTAAAATTGAAAATTAAAAAAAAATACTAAGAAGCAATGAATCAAAGAGCTGGTTCTTCAAAACAATAAACAAAATAAACAAATTGTTAGCCACCCCCCCCAAAATGTGAAATTATTATGGACACTGCCAAAATCCAGAAGATTATTGACAATTATTTTACAGATCTGTATGCCAATAAATTGGAGAATTCAGAAGAAACAGATTCCTAGATACGTATGAATTGCCAAAACTGAACCAAGAAGATATAAAAATCCTGAATAACCCAGCAACAGGCAATGAAATTAAAGCAGTAATAACCTACCAACTAAGAAAAGCCCAGATCTGGATGGATTCACCACTGAATCCTACAAGCTTCAGGGAAGATCTAGTACCAATACTCCTCAAGATGTTTAATGAAACCAAAAGGGAAGTAATTCTCCCAAAGTCATTCCTGGAAGCTACCATTACCTTGAGAGGCCAATTTCTTTAATAAATATAGATGCAAAAATCTTCAACAAGATACTGGCAAAGAGAATTCAACAAATCATCAAAAGAACCATACAATCATGACAAAGCAGGCTTCATTCCAGGAATTCAGGGAGGTTCAACACATGCAAATCAATAAATTTAATACATCACATAAACAGAAGCAAGGACAAAAATCACACTGACTATCTTAACAGACATAGGGAAAAAAAACCTTCAACAAAATCCGACATTCATTCATGACAAAAACACTGAAGAAAACAGGCATAAAAAAGACTATCTCGAATGGACAAAAGTCATTGATGACAAACCTGTTGGCAATATTGTACTAAATGGGGAAAAACAGAAAGCACTTATTCTAAAATCAGGAACAAAACAAGATGTCCACTATCACCACTCCAGTTCAATACAGTACTCAAAATTAGGAAGCACAGTTAGGCAAAAAAATAAATAAATAAACATTATACAGATAGGAAAGAAAGAAGTCAAGTTATCATTATTTGCAGATGCCATAATCTTTCACATAAAAGACCCAAAATGCTCCAGCAAAAGACTCGTAAAATTAATAATCAAAATCAACAATGTAGCAGGATTCACAATTAATACACAAAAGCCGGGCATGGTGGCTCACGCCTGTAATCCCAGCACTTGGGAGGCTGAGACAGGAGGATCATTTTGAGTTCGAGACCAGCCTGTGCTACAAAGTGAGCTCAAGGCCAGCCTGAATGGCATAGTGAGACCCTGTCTCAAAAACACCAGGGCCGGGGATCTAGCTCAGTGGCCTAAGCGCCTGCCTGGCAAGCACAAGGTCGTGAGTTCAATCCCCGGTGCCACAAACAAACAAACAAACAAACAAACAATTAATACACAAAAATCAAGTGTTCCCATAAACCAACAATGAACTCACTGAGGAAGAAATTAGGAAAAAAAGTACCATTTGCAATAGCACCAAGAAAAATTAAATACTTAACCTAACCAAGGAAGTAAAAGATGTCTACAATGAAAACTACAATACTCTGAAAACAGAAACTGAAGAGGACATCAGAAAATGGATAGGTATCTCCTATTCCTGGATATACAGAAACAAACAATATAGTCAAAAACGACCATATTTCTAAAACTGATAAACAGATTTAATACAATCACAATCAAAATATCAACAGCATTCTTCATAGAACTGGAAACAACAATTCTAAAACACACATGAAATGAGAACAAACCCAGAGTAGGGAAAGCAATCCTGGATAACAACAAAGTGGGAGGCATCACAATCCCTGACTGAAGTTACAGCGACAAGGCAAAACCAAACCAAACCAAACCAAACCAAACCACCGCATGCTACTGACACAAAAACAGACACGTGGATCAATGGAACAGTACAGAGGATACAGAAACAACACCAAGCACATTCAGCTTTTCTTTGACAAAGGGGCCAAAAACGTACGTTGGAGAAAAAAGGTAGCCTCTTTAACAAATGGTGCTGGGAAAACTGATTATCTGCATGAAGAATATTGAACCTAGACCAGTAACTCTCACCATGTACTAAGTTAAAATCAAAAGGGATCAAAGATCTAAAAGCCAAAAGAGAAACAATCTGCTGGAAGATATAATAGGTAAAACTCTCGAAGTCATAGGCATAGGCAAGGACTTGTAAACAGAACCTGGTTGCACAGAAAATAGTGCCAAGAATCAATACATGGGATCATATAAAATTAAAAAGCTTCTGAACAGCAAACGAAACAACCAACAGAGTGAAGAGACAGAATGGGAAAATAATTTCTGCCAGCTACTCCTCAGAGGACTAGTATCTCTAATATACAAAGAATTCAAAAGAATCAGACACTCCACAATAAAAGACCCAAGCAACTGGTAAGTGAAATGAATAGGCGTTTCTCAAAGTAAGTGCAAATGGCTAATACATACAAGAAGAAATGTTCAACATCACTGGCTATTAAAGAAACACAAATTAAAAACAACACTGAAATTCTATCTTACCCCAGGAAGAATGGCTATCATCAAGAAATCAACAAATTCTGATGAGGCTGCAGGAAAAAAGGAACTCTTCAAAACTGTTGGTGGGAATATAAACTAGTACTATTCCACCACTATGGAAATAGCACAGGAATTTCTCAAAAACCTAAAGCAAGAAACTCCATTTGATCCAGTGATTTGCAAAAAAAGCAAACATGACCAAGAAGATATATGGGTAAATAGTTGATTACATGATTTTGTAATTAACTAGCAAAGGGAATTATATAAAACTATAACCGTATTTTAAATTGATTTAAATTATTAAAATATTATTTAGCCAAGCCAGGTGTGGTGTGCATGCTTAGAATCCCAGCACTTGAGAGGCTGAGGCAGGAGGCCAGCCTGGGCTACATAGCAAGTTCAAGGCCTGTCTGGACTACACAGCAAGACCCTATCTGGAAAATGAATCAAGACAAAAGAATTATTTAGCCAACTATAACAGCACATTCATTATTATGAGAATAATTAACAGGTTGAGCACATAGTATATCAATGATCTAGAGCTGATCTAATTTTTTTTTTTTGAAACAGAATCTCACTCTGTAGTTCAGACTGACCTTGAACTCACTATGCAGCCCATGCTGGCCTTGAACTCATGATGATCCTCTTGTCCTAGCATCCCGAATGCTGAGATTATATGTGTGCACTACTTTACCTGGCTAAACTGACCTAATTTGTAATCTTAGGAACAGAGTTCCTCCAAGGTAACGACATGACCTTCCCAGCAAAGCTTTTTGCATTATTTTAACACACAAAATTTCACTTGCTCTGTATTAAAAATATTTTAACACCAATGCCTTTACTTTGTATCTCCCTTTAAAAGAGGAAAGCAAGCCGGGCGTGGTGGCTCATGCCTGTAATCCCAGCACTCGGGAGGCTGAGACAGGCAGATCGTTGTGAGTTCAAGACCAGCCTGGGCTACAAAGTGAGCTCAAGGCCAGCCTGAACAGCATAGTGAGACCCTGTCTCAAAAACACCAGGGCCCGGGATCTAGCTCAGCAGCCTAAGCACCTGCCTGGCAAGTGCGAGGTCGTGAGTTCAATCCCTGGTGCTGCAAAAAAAAAAAAAAAAAAAGGAAAGCAAAAAAGTAAGTAACAAAATATCTACAAAATACATGGTTTTCACAATATTTACATTTATCTTTTTATTAAAGTTGCAAAGAAAAAGTGTTATCTCCAAAGCTAAGTAACACCAACAATAGCTGATAATATTAAAAGTTTTTAGTGAATTATTCTGATACCTGTGTTTTCTTATGAGGTACTTGCAGTGCCTCAGCAAGTAATCTTTAGAAGGTCGACACAGCTTCAGTGACCAGAAGTCATCAAGTCTCATCTTTGGAGAACAAGATTTTCCTGGGTTCCCACCAAATAAGTAATGAACCTATAATAAAAACAACAAATCAGGTTTTTAAAACCTCATACATTCTCAAGAAAACACAGAAGACATAGTAAGATTTGTTTTGGTAGCAGTGCATAGTAAGTAACTTCTGTAACCTTATGCACATGAAAAATTTAAAAATTAGTACATTTTTGCTAAAAGTTTCTATTGATTTTTCTCAAGTTTCAATTTTACTTTAAAGTACTGTGGCTACTTTCCTAAACTACATGTTATACAAAAATGGTTTGTACTACCATAATTACAACAATGGGAAGAAGCTAATCCAACATACAGTTTCCAGAGGATAACAAATAGCGAGTTAATCAAGTGTTGACCAGAATAGCAAATGCATCTTTTAAAAGCATTCTTGACACTCAGCCAGGTGTGGTGGCACATGCCTATAAACCCAGCTACTCAGGAAGGCAGGAAGGTGAGGTATGAGGATCACAAGATTGAGATCAGCATGGACAACTTAGAACCTGTCTGAAGTGGGCGGGGGGAATAGGGGAGGGTATGGTGGTGGAGGGGAGGCAGGAAAATGAAAAGAAACTAGCATAATTCTGATATACACACTGAACAGAATAACTGAAAGGGAAAAGTACATTAAAATTGTTAAAGATTTTACTATCTTATTTTGGCTTTAATGTAAATGTCAAATATTAAATGGCACATATAATTTGTAAGATAACTTTAAAAATATTGTTTCATTATTCAATTACCAAAACTGTAAGAACATAATAATGATTTCACTATTACATTAGACTTTTAATATTATTCCATACCTATACCAAAGCTTTTAAGCATTTCCTGAAATTCTGAAAACACTTATATTCAATATTATACAGTAGAGACATTATTTCTGTCCTATAGATGGAAATTCATTTAATGCCTTAAACTGGGAGAAAGGGCTTTTTTTTTTTTCATTTCTATGGAGCTCCCAAGCTATATAATACAGACTTCACGTAATCATCTATACAGCCTAAACAAAATCAAGGTGTCAGTAAATTTCTATATAATCTGAATTCAAGCACTAAACTACATGATAAATTTAAAGGAGAAACTGCTAAAGAAACCACTCTGAATGCTTGTTGATACTAAAACTTTCAAATGTAATAATACCATTTACACAAGAACAATCAAAGAGAAGTCACTCATATAAAGGAAAATACAAACAGGACAATTTTTTACACAACAGAGAAATTATACACCAGGAAGCTACATACTTGTTTCCTTTTTCATATCACAGATCAAAAGTATTCAAATGCTAAAAACTGTGCAATTTTTGTTTGTTTTCATGGTGGTATATATAGGGCTTCACACATGCTAGGCAAACACTACCACTGCGCTAGAGAAGCAGCCAATGACTATTTTCAAAAGAGGAAAAATGCCAAGAATTAAATACACTGTGCAAAAATATTTTTTATTGGTGTATATTAGTGATACTGAATAAAGAGATTCATTTGGGTATACTAGTACATTCATGTAACACTTTGATCAATTTCATCCCCACTACCTCCTTTCCCCTTACTCACCTTTCCCCTAACTTCTTCCCCAACTCTAAAAAGTCTACTTTCTAGTTTCTTCTAATTGGCCTTTTATTTAAAATTTTATTTTTAAATTGTTTATATAAGAGAAAATATGCAATATTTAACTTTTTGAGACTAGCTTATTTCACCTAAAATGATAGTTTCCAGTTCCACCCATTTTCTTTCTTTTTTTTCCCTGAGCTACAGACTTGCTAAAACAGTTCAGAAGGTTCTTGAAGTCACTATGTAGCCCACTCCGGCTTTGAACTCACAATGACATTTCTGCCTCAGTTTACTGAGTGCTGAGATTACAGGCACACAGCACCACCCTTAGCTCCACTTTCCTACTATTGACATGATTTTGTTCTTTGTAGTTGAATAATACTATCATGTGTTTGGGTATATATATATTCTTTATCCACTTATCTGTTACTGGGCATCTAGGCTGTTTCCACAGTTTAGTTATTATAAATTACATCTGCAAATGGGTAACCTGACTTTTTCCTTCCCTATTTGTACCCTTTTTTTCTTTCTCTCGCCAAATTACTCTGGCTAAAATTTCTACTATACTAAACAGGAGTGGTGAGTGCAGACACTCTCATCTCATTCCTGATTTTAGAGAAAATGCTTTGTTTTTCTTCCTCCAGTAGGATATTAGCTGGAGGTTCACAATATACTGCTTTTACCAATTTGAGGAAAGGTCTTCCTGTATTTTTTTTCAGAGTTTTTATCATGAAGGAAAATTAAATTTTGTCAGGGGTTTTTCCTGCATCTGTTGAGATGACCATGTGGTTTTTATCATTGGTTCTGCTTATGTGGTACACTAGATTTACTGACTTACAAATGTTTGAACCATCCTTGTATCCCAGAGGTGAAGCCTATTTGGTCACAGGGTATGATTTTTTAATGTGTGGCTGAATTTTGTTTGCAAGAATTCTATTAAGTTTTGCACCTCTATTCATCAAGAATAGCGTTCTGCACTTCACTCTTAGCTGAATCCTTACCTTAATTTGGTATCAGGTTAATCCTGGCTTTGTAGAAAAAAACCTGGAAGCATTCCTTCCCTTTCTGTTTCATAGAAAAGTCTGAGCATTGATGTTAGACCTTTTCTGAAAGTCTGGTAAAATTCAGCAGTAAATCTATTGCATACTGGGCTTTATTTCTATTTTTATTTTTTTGAGACAAGGTCTCACTATGTAGTGCATGCTGGCCTTGAACTCCTTATGTACCCCAGGCTGGCCTTGAACTCAGGGTGATCCTTCTGCCTCAACCTCCTAAGTGCTGATATTACAGGCATGTGCCACCATGGGCTTTTCTTAGTTGGGAGAGTTTTTATTATTTCAATCTCATTTCTTATAATTAATGTTTAGATTTTTTTGTATCTTCTTGGTTCATTTTGATAGGACATATGTTGTTCTAACAGTATTTTAGATTTCAGCGGTGTCTTATAATCCCACCCTTTTCATTTCTAATTTTATCGAGTCTTTTCTTTCAGTAAGTTTGGTTGAGGGTCTATCAATCTTGTTTATTTTCTCAAAGAACCAACTTTTGATTCACTGATCTTTTTTACTGTTCCTTTATTGTCTATTTAACTAACTTCTGCTCTGATCTTTATTACAATGGCACTTGAGTTCACAAACATCTTTCTACAATTCTGTCCCAAACCAAACTAATTGCAAACCGAATCAAATGTTCAACGTTGACCTTATAGGGAAATTTGATTTGGTTTGCAATAAGAACTACAGGAAGAATTAAGTTCATGAAGTGAGGTACCACTGTATTTCTTTTCTTTAACTGGATCTGGGTTTGTTACTGTTTTTCCAAGATCTTGAGATACATTATCAGGTTATTTGGGGTCGCCGTTTCTCTTTGTGTGTCTCAAGTGTCTGAAATCAGAACCTTCACATTGAGATACGCTCCCAGTATGCTCACTGCAACTTTTTAAATTTTTGAGACAACACCTTCCTAAATTTCCCAGATTGGGGTTATACTTATGTTCCTCTTGCCTCTACCTCCCAGAGTGCTGGGATGATAGACGTGTGCCAACAGGCCAGTTTGCTCAGTTTTGCTGATGTCAACAATCACAATTTAAAACTTATTACTGTGTCCCACAGGTTCTGATATGCCATGTTTCCATTATCATTTGACTGTTGGAATTTTAAAATTTCTTCCTTGATGCAATGACCCACAGTATGTATTATTTAATTTCCCATGTTTGTGTTTTTTTTTTTTTTTTGTACCAGGGATTGAACTAATGACCTTGCACTTACCAGGCAAGTACTTGAACCACTGAGCTAAATCCCCAGCCCATGTTTGTGTAGTTTCTGTCACTTTTTTTTTTTTTTTTTTAAAGTAATGGGGATTAAACCCAGGGCCTATGCACTAAGCTATATCCTGGCCCTTTTTTTGAGCTGAGTTCACAAAAAGATGCTCAGGCTGGAATCAAACTTGGGGTCCTCCTGCCTTAGCTTTTTTTTTTTTTTTTTTTTTTGCGTGGGGGAGGAGGTCTGGTTCAGGTTGGCTTTAAACTCATGGCAATCCTGTAAGAGTGCTGAGATTACAGCTTTAGGCCACCACACCTGGCTTCTGTGGTTACTTTCTGATTCCTACCTTCTATGTATTGTGATCTCATACGATGCACAAGATTATTTCATTTTTATTAAAAAGACTTGTTTTATGGTTTAAAATATATTTCACTTTGCAGAAAGTTGTGGGCTGCTGAAAATATATTTTAGCACTGTTTGATGGAATGTAGATGTCTATTAAGTCCATCTGATGCATAATGTACTTTACTTATTATTTATTTTTTGTCTAGTTGATCTGTTTGTGAGAATAAGATAATGAAGTCACCCATTATGATTGTACTGGAGGTCTACCAGACCTTTTATGTCAAGCAGTGGAGTTTTATGAAACTAAGCTGCCAATGTTTGGTGTATACATACAACTGTTCATGATGAACTGGTCCACTTACCAAAAGATAGTAGCCCTCTGTTTCTTACAATTTTACTTATTTTTTATAAGTACATGTTTGCAGTACATAATGATGACATTCATCTTAAAAAGTACATATAGTTAACATATTGTAATTTTTTTCCCTTCCCCTCCTCTCTCTCCATCTCTACATTCCCTTCTCATGTATAAAAGATCTATTTCCTACTGTCTAACTTTCAATTTGCTTTAAAATTATTTATACTTTGAGTTTCTCATCTAAGAGAAGTTATGTGCTGCTTAAGCTTGAGTGTCTGATTTTGCTTAACATTATGATTTCGAAGTGCAACTATTTTCCTACAAATGACAAAAGCTTATCCTTCTTTATGATAGAGTATTATACCATCATTTATAAATGCCACATTTTTTTAACTCCATTCATCTGCTGATGAATACATAGGTTGCTTCCAAGAATTAGCTATTATGAGTTGTGCACGGGCATGCATTCATCAATGTGGTGTGATGTCTTTGACTCTTCTGGGATGGTACCTAGAAGGGGAATAGCTGGGTTAAATGGAATTTCTATTTTTAATTTTTTGAGGAATATCTATACTGACTTTCATAATGGTTGTACTAGTTTACATTCCTACCAACAATGAGGTAGAGTGTCTTTTTCCCAGCAGCACTGGCAGCATTTGTCAGTGTTTGATTTTTTGATGATGGACATTCTTTCTGGAGTAAGATGCAATCTCAATGTTGTCTTAATTTGCATTTCTCTGATGACCAGAAATGTGGAACATTTTTTCATGTATTTATTGGCCATCTGTACTTCTGAGAAATGTTTATTCATTTCAGTTGTCCATTTTCTGACTGGGTCTTTTATTTGGCAGACATCTGATTTTTCTGAATTCTTTGTAAATTCTAGGTATTAGTCCTCTATCAGAGAAGTAACTAGCAAAAAACTTCCCATTCTGTAGGTTGTCTCTTCACTTTATTATATCCTTTGCTGTACAGGAGTTTTTTAATTTGATATAATCCCATTTGTTGAGTCTTGATGTTATTTCTTATACAACTGGAATTCTGTTTGGAAAGTTCTTTCCCATCCCTACGTCTTTTAAGAGATTGATGTATTTTATCTTCCAGGAAATTAAACGTTTCTATTTTAATATTTATAACTGATTCATTTTGATTTTCTTTTGGTGTATGGCGATACACAGGGTTTTAGACTGAATCTTCTGCATGTGTGTAACCAGTTTCCACAGCACTATTAATTAAAGAGGATATTATCCCTCCCAGCATATGCTTTTGTTTCCTTTGTTAAAGATCAGATGACATAATGTGCCTGGGGTTGTTTCATCTTTTGTTCTGTTTCACTGATCCAAATGTGTTTTTGTGCCAGTACCATGTTATCACTGTGGTGCTGTAGGATAGCTTGAAATCTGTGATTGTAATGCCTCCTGCTTTGTTTCTATTGACAAGAAATGCCTTTACTATTTGGGATCTCTTCTGGTTCCATGTAAATTTTATTCTTTTTTTGGTCGTTTTTTGAGACAGGGTCTAGCTATGTAGTTCAGGCTGGCCTTGAACTCACAGGGATCTTCCTGCCTCAGCCTCCTGAGTGCTGGGATTATAGGGGTGCACCACCACACCTGGCTCTCATTAAATTTTAGGATAATTTTTTTCTAATTCTGTGAGGAATGCTTTTGATATTTTGATTGGGATTACATTAAATCTATTGTTCTGACTAGTTTTAGTATGGAGTCTTTCTATGATATATCTACTCCTGCCTGCTTTTAGACTCCAGCTGCTTGGACTATCACTTTCCATCTGTGTTATGTCTTTGCAGATGAGGTGTATTTCTTAGAAGCAAATTTTGTTTTTTGATCCAACCTGCCAGTCTGTGTCTTTTACTTGAAGAATTAAGACCATCTTTATTAAGTGTTTTTCACAGAAATGTATATACTAATTTCTGTCATTTTGTTGTTTTTCTAAGTGTTTGATTCATTTCTGATCTTCATTTGTTTACATGTGGTCTATCATTTCCCTTGGTTCAATGGTTGTGACTACTTCTTAAAAACATTTATTCTTTTAAAGAATTTTAGGGGAGAAGTGACATTGAATGCCTATTACATATTCTAGTAAATGTTTGCTATGTATTATAACTTTGTATTCGAATCCATTTAAAAACACTGAGAAACAGATTATTTGGAGATCCTTGCATATTGTAGATCCCAGAAAGCTTATAGCTCAAAGTAGTAGACATACCTTGTGTAACTCATCATAAACAAGCTGATGGGCAAATCTTGGACATGGTTCTTCCTCTTGTAGACTTTTACTTGGATTATCTTTTGCAGCCTGATCATTCTTATAGACACAAGACCTATAAGACAATGCTTTTAATTGGCAATGTCCAATTACCAACAGAAAAGATTATGCATTTGTTCACATCAAAGATTTAATTCCTGGTAACACTCATAAAATAATGTGAATGTGTTAGAACTGAGTTCTCCGATTCTTTTTATACCTATCAAATAGTTCCCTTTAAAACAACCTGTGAAACACAACACACATGTAGACTCAAATTGAAGGTTAAAGAGACACTATCCTCTTTATTCACAATAAAATGATATACAATACAGTATTTTGAATGTAAGTAAATATCATATTTAGGAAAAAATGAATTCCTTAATTGTTGAACACTACTATCTATTACTAAATGGTGTACGTTCTTTTTTTTTTTTGTTTTTTTTTGTTTTTTGTTGGTACCAGGGATCGAACTCACGACCTCATGCTTGCCTGGCAGGCACTTGTGCCTCTGAGTCAAATCCCCAGCTGGAGTTCTTTGAAGTACTTCCAATCTGTAAAAATATTCACTTGTGCAGCAATCACGGAATGTGAGAGCTGGATCCTCTAGCCCAGTGTTTACTGAGGCAAATCATGCAGCATTAGTTTTGTGAAGCGTTCTGTGAGGAAGGTTCCTGGTTTGGAAACACTAAGTAATAACGCCCAAATCTGCACTAGAGACACCTTTTCACTTCCTAAAAACTAAGATAAAAAAGCATTATTTCCTTGTTCACCTATCTAGCTGGTAGCAATATAAATCTCATGACTCCCTGACTGAAAACTAACTAGAGGTAAAGTTCCATTTAGTCAACATCACTGTATATACTGACTTCTTTCAATACTGACCTTTAAATGTATAGTGTAACAAGTAATATAAGCCTTCGATTTTTCTCATCTTTTAAATAAACAAACAAGCTGACATAAATATTACACTGAGATTGCCACACACAGACAGGAGTTCCTTACCAACTATTCCGCACAATGTCATAAATCCAGAATGAATTTCTGACATTCTCTTCTCTCTTTTCTTTGTCTTTGCTGAGTCCAGATAAGACATGTATTTCGTTCAGTTCTGGATCAATGGTTGCTCTCTGTGTGAATCCTGTCATTGGAACTGTAAGTTGAAGGAAAAAATAAGATGATAATATTCATGTTAGACAGATTAGTACTAACTCTTTAAAAGATTATATACCTTTACCCTATTCTATGTGTACTTTTAAAAAGAACACCCTCAACAAACTCAAAGCATAACTTGTTTTATTAAACAGACAAGTGTTTATTGTTTTCTAAGGTCTATTATAAGATAAAAAAGGAAAAAAGATAACTGGTGGAGGTACTAAGGAGAATGGGTATGATCAAAATATCTTACATGCACATATGAAAACACCACACTGAAACTCAGTATTTTGTAGAATTAAGAGACACAAATAAAATATATTTTAAAAACAGAAAGTAAGGTCCACAAGGCAGAGGTTGTTTTGTTAACATTTTTTATCCCAGTGCCTAGAATAGTGTCTGGCATGTAATAATCACTCAACTATTTCTTGTATTTTTGGGGGGAGGGGGAGACCAGAAATTGAACTCATGACCTTGCACCTGCTAGGCAGGAGCCATGCCGCTGAGCTATATCCCTGGTTCTCAACTACTTCTTGAAAGAATGAATGTCAACAACCAGAATCCAAAATGGAGCTATAGAGACAAGACATGTGCAATGCATTCTTTGTGTGTGTGTGTATGTGTGTGTGTGTATGTGTGTGTGCGTGCAATGTATTCTTTACCACCACATTCATACTGGCTAGCTTCACTATCTCAAATTATCTCAAGCTAATTAATGTTTAATCCTTACACATTAAAAAAAATTAGGGTGTGGTAGAAGTGGTTTGTTGAGGGTGTTCTTTTTAAAAGTACAATATCAAAGTTTTAAAAATAGCTTTCGAACAGTATCCTATTTGTAGGATACCAATAATTTCTGAATTAAAAACATCTGTTTGGAGTTACCTTGCTTACAATACAGAAACACATCTATGTATGTGTTTAACAGGTTTTGGATGCCAGTTTCATAACTTAATACTAATTAGTACCAGAAACATGAGGGAATACAGAAAATCTTGTTTTGGTCTAAATTTCTCAATTAACTATATGATTTCACACAGGGATAATTTTTGGATCCTACTTTTCCATCTAAAAATTCAAAGTACTTCTAAGTAAATTACAGAATTTCTTGAAGTTAGAAATTTCTGTTGAGAGAAGACTTAGAAGAATGAGATGAAAGCTCTTAGTAACAGTAAGCATGGACAAAGTAGGTAACTCAAAGATAAAGCAGGAAGCTGTTATGATTGAAATAAGAGTGGAATGAAGTAGGCAGTAAGGAAATATCAATAAATAATCCCACCAAATGGATATAATCAGCAAGAAGAATAGGTGTTCAAGCCCAGCCAGGACTACATAGCAAAACCCTGTCTCAAGGAAGGCGGTGGGGGAAAGAAAAGAAAGATGAAAAAGTAAAGGAAAGAGAAGAGATGGTATGTATTAACTATAAAAAAAATTCCTGGACTGGCATTAACAGAGACCAAGACTAGAGTGTAAAACTGGGGAAACCAAGAGAAAGACAGTTCACTGAAATTTTTCGAGGTATCAAAACATTTTTCTCCAAAAACACTGGCAAAAATCTCGTAAGAAAATTTCTATTAACTTTTAAATTCATAGTTCCTTTCAAATAGAGGAAAATTTTCTGTATGTAAAACATACATTTGGTGTACGACTGCTAAATCATCAGTCGACTGGTTTACTACTTCCCTAATCCCAGCAGTCTAGATACAATATATAAGGAACAGAAAAAATCTTGTCTCCCCTGCTTGTTGCTTCACTACTTTCTGCCTGCTACAACTGTCTTCCTCTGCCAAGTCACCTTAGCTAGAAGCCAATCGATTATGGATTGAAACCTCTACAAACTGTGTGCTAAATAAACCTTTCCTTCCATAACTGTGGGCATTGGGTATTCTGTCTCAGTAACAAGAAAAGTAACTAAGACACAAAAGCATAAATCTCTGGTAGTGTGAGATCTCCTAAACATAATTTTCAATTAGTGTTAAATACAGAGCTGACATATGGGGAGTCTGCTAAACCCTTTGTATTCAAAGTCTTATTGCCAAAAGTTATTCAGAAATAAACCCAAATTTTAGATATGCTCAATTTTGATGTAATTACGTGTTAGACACAATGCTAACAAATCCCTTCTAAGTAGCTGCCAGTCTGACTGAAACTGTAATTTCCTTCAGAGGATAGCATAAAATTGTTGTACTTTAGTTAAAAAATGAAAGAGTAAAAGTTTCTTCAGATCTTGAGATACTAAATCTAATAATTTACATAATTATAAAGAGCAGTGATTTAAGATTTTACAGTACCTGACACATACAAGATTATAATAAGAAGTAGCAATTTTATTATTAGAGATATCTCTAATTGGTAATCTCAACAGTTCAAACAAATTGTTCCATGACTTCCAACAATACAACTTGAAACTCACATTGTAAATGCACTTTTAATCAAATAACCCACATTAGTGAATCATAAACACAGTAATTATATGTTAAATCCATCTCAAATTACAGTAATTAACTGTAGCAAAAAAGCTTTAGAAGAATAGTTAATAAACAATAGACTGGCTAAATAAACTAGAAAGCATCTATATAATGGGTAAAATTGGTGTTTTCCAAGAATATTTAATAATGTGAGAATTTAAATAGTATCCTGAGACTCATTCTTCAAAGAATTTTTCATGCCTTATAAAGTGAGTGGTAACCTAGGATGATAAAATGTAAATGTAATTTTTATTTTATTTATTTATCTTTTTGGTACCAGGGATTGAACTCATAACCTTGTGCTTACCAGGCAGACACCTGAGTCACTGAGCTAAATCCCCGGTCAAATGTAATTTTTAAAGTGAGGTAAAAGTAATTCTATGGGAGAACAATACAATATACCATGGTTCTGATGTGACTTTTTTTTTGAATAATCTAACTTAATTCAGTAAAATTTTTTAAGAGATCTAGAGTACTGAAAAGATGATGCTCTTTAAAAAAAAAAATCCTGAATAAAGTATGCGTATTTCCCCAGAGGTTTTTGTTCTGTTTTTAACAGTAGTGGGGATTGAACACTCATGTAAGGAAAACTAAAACTGAGTTACAACACCAGAGTCTTGAAAAGCAGGGTCAAAACTATAGCAAAGACAAGATTATAAAACCATATGCTTTAATTCTTAACCAGAGTTTGAGGAGTTATTAAAGAATTTAAGGAGACAATGACCTACAAGGTAAGATGTGAGAGATAAACACAAGTTAGCTATATTTTAGAGGTGACAGGGAAGTGGGAACAGCATGAGGAAAGCCCAAAATAAAATGATCTATCAAGATTAAATATTCAAGTAATGAAACAAAGAGTTGGTGGCAAGAGGATCCTGATACAAAAAATGGTACCGGAAAACTAAGCTAGAGCCTATCACAAAGGAGACTTTAAGGCCAGTTTAGAATTAAAGGAAAGTAGAAGTGATTTGAAGTAAAGAAGACTACTAAGTTTATGTTTTTTTAGAGATAGTTTCTTTTAGCATTAATCAAAAAGTAAAGTCAATTTACAACTTCTTCCTATCCATGCAAAACTAAAAGTCCCAGGAAGATAGAACCAGCCCTTATTTACAGCTGTATTCCTAGTGCTTATTAGCTTACTGTTTACCATTTAGTAGGTAACCAAAAATTACCTGTTGACCAAATGTGAAGGTATATGGTTCTGTTCATAACAGGTAATACAGATACTTGTATTTTACTTGCAGTGTGGAGAATGGGTTGGAGGAGAAATGGAGAACACGGAGAGAAGACTAGAGACTGAGGTCAAATAGATGATGATGGCCCACACTAATACACACTGAAGCAATAATTCAAATGAAAAAAGATGGAGCAAAGCCGACATGACTCGAAGGATACTAGACAGATCAGGGCTACCTGAGGTTAGTATTAACTGTTCAATGCTGCGTGTTCCATTTTTGGAATACTCATAAAACAATGGAACTCATCCCTTGGATTTTTCTAGGTCAACACACACAAATTTCATACAAAAATTCAAAAACTTGCAATCTTTGATACAAAAGAGTTAACATCCTTTTGAGAAAATTGAGGTACCAACAATAACACCAGCCCAAACTAGAATCCATCTGTATTCAAAGAGAGAAGCCAGAAGCAGGCAAACTATTTTTCTTAAAATTTAATTTTGGTCATTTACAAATGTCAAAACAAAGGCTGAGATATCAGGTAACCAGCTTGAGATTACTTAACTAAGGATTGAAATAGGTCCTGGAAAGTTAGAATAGTGCTTCTCAGTCCCAACCACATTTTAGAATCCTAGAGAAAGAAAAGAAAAAAAGAGAATGGGGAAGGGAGCAGAAAGGAAGAGAAAAGGAATAGAAGGAAGTGGGATAAAGATGGGGGAAAAGAAAACAGAAAAGTGAAGTGAAAACAATGTATTTCACTTTAATATATCAACTGAGCCACAGAGGTTCCTCAATTCCAAATGTAACTCTAACAGTTAACCCAAGTAGGGTCAGTGGGTGTTATATATGTGGGGATGTGATGGGGGTGCATATGTATATTAGAGATTGAATCTAGGGCCTCTGCAGTGAGCTACACTCCAGCCCTTTTTAAAAATTTTAAAATTTTAAGACAGAGTGTCACTAAGTTGCCTAAGCAGGACTCAAATTTGTGATCCTCCTATCCTAGGCTAGTAGTACTTAATCAAATGTTCGATCCTGCTATTAAAAAGAAATCCTTAACACAATGCCCCTGTACATATAGCCATTAAACAATGCAACTCACAGAAATACTGTCAAAATTAACCACTTGGAAAGTATATTTCTAGACAAAAAGAGTGGTATTTTCAAAACAAATCAGATCATTGACACTGAACCTTTCAAAAATTTTCTATTTAGAAAAACAAAACATCTTACATGTGGACAAGGCCTTTAATAATTAGACTCCTATTCCTCTCTAACCTCATTTCGTATGAACTTTCCTTTTCCTCTATTTGCACCAGTCTCATCTGTTTCTAGAACATTCCCGGTTCTTTCTGGCTTTGAGAACACTTCATGTCCTTCATGTGATTCTTTTCTACTTCTCATCTTAAATCTTACAAATAACCTGCGGTTTCCCAACCTACTCTAACTGGTATCTCCAAGGTTACTCATTGCAGCATCCAACTTATTATCTTTACAGCATGCACAATGAAATTGCTGGTTTCTGCCTGCAATAATGAGAGCCCTCTGAATGAGCACATCTTATTCCTCAGGTACACAGCTGAAACCCAAGTGTTTGAAATAATATTTGGCATGTAGGAGACAATGAATTTTGTGGGTAAGGAGAGAAAAAGACAAGCATAGATGATAGTAGACAATTATCAAATATTATTCAATGAACTTGTTTTCATTGCAGAATAACTCATCAAAAAAAAATTGAACACCAAACAGCAAAAATGTTGTTTCTAATTTTAGAAAAGTTGATTATAGCAGTAAAGAGGGAATGAACCTATTTGTCTCTTCCATTAATACCACTGGTTCAATAAAATCATGATGGAAATATTTTAATAGTCAAAAATAAAAGTTGCGTCAAATTTTATGACAAGAAAATACATCGATATGTTAATACTGTGGATTCTCTGAATAATTTGATACTCCCTTATTATAAGCAATTATTATTTGAATAATCACAACAAAAGCCTGAACCAAATCAAACAAAAACAACAATTACTACATTTGGTAGCCTCAAGACTTATAATTCTGCAAATTACTACATAACTCATTTTATTAAAAAGTTATTAAAGTCTGCTTTTCACAATGAATGTTTTTGTTTTTGTTTTTGTTTTTGGTCTTTTTGAGATAGGACCTCATTATGCAGTTCAGGCTAGTCTTGGGCTCACTTTGTAGCCCAGGCTGTTCTCAAACTTGAAAGAACCTCCTGCCTCACCCTCCTGAATGCTATGATTACAGGAGTGCGCCACCATGCCCGGCTTACAATGAATTTTTTTTTTTTTTTTTGGCAGCACAGGGGATTGAACTCACGACCTTGCGCTTGCCAGGCAGGCGCTTAGACCGCTGAGCTAGATCCCCAGCCCTGTTTTTGAGACAGGGTCTCACTATACCGTTCAGGCTGGCCTTGAGCTCACTTTGTAGCCCAGACTGGTCCTGAACTCACAACGATCTGCCTGTCTCAGCCTCCCGAGTACTGGGATTAAAGGCGTGAACCACCACGCCCGGCTCTACAGTGAATTTTTTAAACTAGTTTTCTGCCACTATTACTCTGCTGCTTTTTTCTCTTCACTACAATGGAAAGAATATTTTGTGCTATGCTCAAACTTCTAAAGTTTAGTTTTATTATCTAATTGGGTAATGCTGAATGTATTACTTAACCTCATTGACTCAATTTCTTCCAACTTGTAAATAATACCACCAATCTAAGATATTCTGGCATACAATAGGGTCTAAAGAGCAGCTATTATTACTCAACAGAATGTTATATATTAGCTAGACCATAAACACTTTGAGAGACATTTATGATCTTCTTGTTTTAGAACTGTATCCTTATTTTACCATAAAGTTAGCATATTATATATTTCAACACATTTGTCCTATCAATTATCATGTTCAGTATATTTTTTAGGGAGAGCTATATTAGGATTGTGGAAGACAGCTTACCTATTCCCTTTCAGTTATTTTAAAGAAAAGTCATAACTGTTATCAAAGGCACGTGAGAAACTACCCAGAAACAGCCTTTATGTGAGCAAAGGTTGGATTTATTCTGTCTAGGTGCAGACTGGATGATACTGTGAATGATTACAGTAGCTGGCCAGAGGAGAAGTTATGTTTTATATTTAGGGTCTGGGGATGGGGTTATAATCCCAAGGAATCGGGGTGGAATGTGTGGGGTTAAAGTTCCCAAGACAGTGCAGGTGTGTAGATCACACTGGATTTTCTGGCACCGGGGAGATTGTATGCTCTGTACTAAATTTTCTTTACGGCCATCTATTCTGTTTGCTGAGGGTAGCATGGCCCTTTAGTGGTTTCCTGTTGTTTGTGGAAGGCTGCATGTTTGCTGAGAGGGTGTTGCTTAGGTCAGGCAGGACAAGAATAACTTTTTTATATGTCAAAGGTTAAATCATACACTGTACCTCCACTCTATCCTATAGTAACAGAAAATAAATGAGTAAACAATGAAAAAATTTTAGATGGAAAGGTAATACTGTTAACCATTAGGTTCATATTTCTAAATTATATTCTTATGTTTCTACCTTAAATATCACCTAATAACTTCTCATTTTAGTAGATGAAATACTGACTGTACTTATATTACCTTAAACTTTATCTCAATTTTTGGTTTACTGGGCTGGGGATGTAGCTCAGTGGCATAGCGCCTGCCTGGCAAGTGCAAGGTCATGGATTCAATCCCTGGTACCAAAAAAGTTTAAATAAATAAATAAATAAATTTTTTTGGTTTATTTTACCTTTCTGGCATTATTATAGTTACAAAAATACTGCTCACTTGTGGAGCCAAAATGCTTCCTGTCTTATATATATATATATATATTTTTTTTTGCTGTTATGTTCTCAAACTTAATCTTTTATAACAGATGCTATTTACCTAGTAATTGCTTTTATTCCAAATGCTCAAGTATATCTTTTGAATCTATTTTATTGGAACTCTCATTTCCAGTGAGAAATAAAGATTTACTTTCCTATGTCTTCTCCTTCAATTTCAATTGGATCCTCATTAGGTTGGCTGTGTAGATTTCATCTTGGATTGATTCTTTACTGCTTTTCTGTGTTGGATCTTTTCCCTAGATCCTAGGGAAATATTTCCCTTTTTGCTATTTTTACTCTTTTTTATTATTTCACACAGTATAGTAACTTAATAAGAAAGTGCACATAAAAGGCCTACCACTTTTATAATCTTCTGTAGCAGACACTGATAACTGCACAATCAACAACCATTTCCAACCCATTCTCCTGTGTACAGCACAAAGGCTGAAAAAGCTAAATATTTGCTTTCCTAGACTACTAAATCTAAGTTTCATAGTTCTGGTCAATGAAATCTACACAGAATCCCCCTGAAAGCTTTATGGGCAAATTCTCCTTTTCCTTTTTTTCTTCCCTACCTGGAACAAAGCTGTATGAAGTGCTTCAGGTAGCTTGCCACCATCAGCCTACAACCTCACGTTAAAGACAGTATGAAAGAAAAGGGGGTGGGGAAGAACTAACTAGGAACCTTGGTGCCATTGTTGAGTTACTACACCAGTCTCAGATGGTCTATCTCTGTGAGAGATGCTATTTTACAAATAATGTATAATCAACATTAAATTCTTACCCCCATGGATATCAAGCAAGTATATAAAGTCAATGTTCTAGCACATAACAAACTCACATCACTACTAATCTAATACCAACATGCCTATTATTTTCCTAATTCTATCTTACATAATACATACATTCCATCGGTGGACATGCACCATTAAGTCATAAATATCCTCGTCAACACGTCTATCCCCTCCCATTAATCAACCTCTTAAAGTAAGTTATTATTTAATGAGTTTTTCTATTACAAGCAGGCAAACATATTTCATTGATTAATGTTGCATATCTGGCAATATTCCTTCCCTCTTTCATTGTTTGGCTAGGAAGAGAATTCCGGGTGGGTAATTTTTCCTCAGAATTTTAAAGATCATATTTCCTTGTTATATCTTCTAATATTGCTGAGAAGTATTCTAAGTCCTATTCCCTTGAACATTACCTTGTTTTACTTTACAAGCTTTTAGGAGTTTCCCTTCATACTGAATGTGTGAAACTGTATGATACACAATCATGTGCTTTCAAGGTAGGAGGACTATGGTCTTTTAAAATTCAACCTGATTTTTGTAGGGGATCATTTATAATCTGGAGATAATACTTTACAGTTTGAGGAATTTTTCTCCTATTTACTTTGTAGTCTTGTCTCCTCTGTGTTCCGTGTTTTCTGTTGCTGGAGAACCTCTTATTAGTTCAGTAATAATTTCCTGCATTGATTTTTTTCTTTTTTTTAAAGCCCTTATTTTCTCAAATGTCTACCTCTATCACTACTGTTTGGAAGTTTCCCTTTTGCTGACCTTGTGATGCTTTGTTTTTTTGTTTTTTTTTTAAATTTTTTTTATTTTAAAGAAAATAGGACAAAACAAAACAGAACAGAATGAAAAAAGCAAAAGAAAACAGTATAGAGTCAAATATAAGAACAGCTCTTTTGAAAAATGAGACACTACAGTACCCATTGCTCATTTCCTGTTATCCAACTTGAAGACCTGTAATGCTATTCTCTTTTATCTGGTTTTATACTACTTTGTTTTGTTTGAGTTTATTGTCTGTAAATGTAAGAACAACCATTTTGAAGAAAGCAAGAGACACTAGGGTAACCATTGTTAATCTCCTGTTGTTATGTTTTGAAAACCTGTATAGCTTGCA
>RJWT010005573.1:0-30695 GCA_004365215.1 Cuniculus paca | reverse complement strand
GCCCTAGAGAGATGTTTCAGTAAGAATCTAGAACAGTTTCAGCGGAGGCCTTGAGGCCTTGGGACTTGTCCCAACAGGGGCTCAGCCTGATGTTTTTGAAAGGAAAATATATGACATACGAAGGATTTGGGAATCCCAGGGTTAGAGCCTGACAGGCCCTCCTCCTGAAGACCACAGGGAATTCCTAGGATTGCACAGACCTCCCTGCTGTGGCTAGGGAAACAGTTTTATTACTTTGTCAGGGACAGGCCAGGGTCACTTAACAACAGGACTTGTCCCCTGACAAGTGGAAATGTCACCTGATCTGTGCCTTGCTTTGGGCCAGACCATACCTAGAATCCTTTGCTGAGTGCTAGGGAGCCCCATCAGTCAGGTGCGGATGGCCTGATGCCAGCATAGGACAGGGAGCACTTGAAGGGTAGCAAGTCCAATGGAAGCCAGAATGAGGACTACCTCAGCTGGGCCAAGGACATCATAGAAATGCCCCATCCAGCCCTACTGAAGAGTGAGCCAGGACCCGGAAAGAGCGTGGCCAGCAGGGGTGCCAGGTACACAAGGCCCTGGCTATGGGTGCTCCAAGGCAGGCCCACCCTCCTGTACACTGCACCCCAGTGACACAGCAGCCCCTGCCATAAGAGGCCCTCCAGCCCAAGGTGCAGGGACAGCCCCACCCTACAGCAGTTTCCAGGGCTGGTCTAACCCCCAGGGCCATTTTGGTGACGCTTCTGGTGAGCTGGGCCAGCCCTGGTGAACAAGGTTGCACATGGTCCAGCACCTGGCTCCTTGTGCTTGGCTGGTGGATGCAGCCGCCAGGCTGGGGGAAGAGGAAGGTGTTACTGAGGGTGTGAAGCATCCATTATTCCTTTATTAGCCAGTGGGCCGTTTCTGGTCATGTTCTCCTTCTTGGCTGCGGTGAGTTTGGGGGCGGAGAAGCCCAGTTATTTTCGTTTGCCCAGCTTCTGTCGCCGGGAGTGGCGGTGGGGGCGGACGGGGCTACGTGCTGCTACGTGCTGTCCAGCAGGCGTTTGTGAATGGGCCCTGGCTCCCAGGCCAGCCTGCCACAGGCAGCCCCCCCAGGACCAGCCTACTCTCACTGGCTCGACGTCTTCATTTTTTTCTAGCATTGCAGCAGCCGAGCTGGAGGAAGCTTTCTTCTGGCCCAAGAACAATGCCAGGGTCAGCCCAGGGACCTCCCTCCTACACCCTCTTCCTTCCATTGTGAGTCTTTGCACAATCCCAGGCCTCTCGCCCCGCACAGCCGGTGGGGGTGGGGGTGTTGGGCCAGAGGAGATTAGCGAAGTATGTGACACTTCCAGTCGCCTGCCTCTACTTCCCAGGGCTCAGTGCTCTGGAGGCAGCTGATGGCCAGATCAAAGGTGTGTAAGTGGCTGTTGAGTCTCTGGGTTGTGCAAGGGACCCCAGCCGGGTGAGGGTCCTAGCTGAATGGTGACACCCTCTTCTCCCTGCCCCACTGAATCATAGACCAGGACTGGAAAAGACCTAGAACTTCACCCATCACCACATTTGGGAGACACCCAGGGAAAAGGTAGGGGACTTACTACCTTCTCATTGCCCTACATAAAAAGTCTTCCCTATTTTCCCAGAGTGTGCAAATAAACCCCAGACTTCCCTCTGTCCCCAGAGGCTTATGGTCTCTAGGCCTCTCTCTGTGACTCCCCAGTCTGTCTGTGCCCTAGCCTTGATGACTAAATAACCAAACGTGTCCAGAAACACTGGCCCCCTGTCTACATGTCCCTCCCCATTCATGTCTGCCTGCCTGCTCTACCTGTTCTTCAGGCTGCTCAGTGGCCCCCTCCCCTGTGAAGCCCTGCCTGATAATGCACTTGCCCTGTGCCCTGCAGTTTGTTGAGTCACCTGGACTCTTCCAGACTGTAGTATGAACCCAGAACTGGGCCACCCCTCTGTGCACTATGTTGCTTACACACACACATGCCTCCTTGTGACACGAATAGGTCCCCAAAGCTGAAAACACCTGTTCACCTCTGCAACAGGTTCTCAAAGTGTCATCCCAGGGCAGCAGTACCAGAAATGCACATTTCTGGGTCCCATAGCCCAGGACCTTGAAGGTGGGCCGGTAGTCTGTATTTTAACAAACTCTCCCAGTGATTCCAGCACACACTACAGCTTGCTCTTTTTTTCCCCTTGGCACTGTAGATTGAATCCAGGGCCTCATGCACGCCAAGCCCTGTGCCTCTGAGCTATACCCCAGCTCCCATGCTGCACTTTGAGAGCCACTGGCTTAGGATCCCCTTGTAGGAAATTGGCTTTTAATTGTAACTTCTTGATAATTTAGTGAGTCATTGACATCACTCTACCCTATCCCTTTCTGTTGGCAGCTGAGATTTTTCCATTGCTCAAGGGAAGGGGACAAACACTCTTGTTCTATTTGACAGCACGGAAGACTTTGCACAAGGTTGGGGGATGCAGGGAGAAGACAGCCCCCCAAGTACTGTTACCAGCCATGCTTTGGATGACCTGGGCTCCAAAGCCCTCGACAGGCTACTACAGATTATGGCACCCAAGAGCTCATTACCTTGGCAGGACCTCAACTGTGTTTCCAGGTGGCCAGAGTGTTACTCTGGTGGAGATGGGAGCAACCTTGGCTTCTAGATGGGGGAAGAGTCCTGGGCTGACCATTCAGGAGCTCCCCTTCCTTCCATCCGCTCCTTAGGGGTAGATGAGATGTCCTCCATCCTCTACGCTCCATCTTCTGTGTGCAGGGTAGTAGCTGTTGAGGGAAGTTTTGTTCCTGAGCTCACAGCCTCTGTTAGCAGTAGGCAGTAACCCTGAAGTGTACTTAGGGGACAGGTAGAAGCTGACCTGGGGATAAAACCACAGAAGCAAACTTCAGTCTGCAGTGGGAGTGATCACAAATTGTTATTAAAAAGACCACGAAGAAGAACAGCAATGCAGTTGTAGGCCTCGCTATGCACTATGGAAATGCCGAACCTTGTGACTGTGTCCAGAAAACAATTTTGCCCTCTCCCCCCAAGCTTCTGTAGTCTTAAATTTTCTAGCAGAGGGTGCAAGAGACAGGCGGTCACTTCCTGGCCCAGGTCTCAACTTTGCACTGGGATGGGAGCCTGGGCTCTGCCATCCTTCTGGGTCCAGATTCCCACTCTTCTCAGCCACTCTGAGACATTCCTAGAGGAGTTTTGTCTGGTCATTGAGGCACTGTGTTCTTATGTCCTTTGTTTTTCCTTTTGGCATCCAACCCTAAAGGGTTCAGGACGGAGTTCTGCCTGCAGTGATGTAGCCTGGCTCACTCCTCACGAACTTAGAAGTGTTACTGTTGTCATTGTTGTCATTGTTGTTGTTGTTGTATTACTAATGGGGAAGCTAATGTAGCTTTTTGCTTCTGGTTGCCTGGAGCTGTTTCTTGATTCCAAAAAGTCTGCCGGTGTGACCTGGATCAAGGGAAAATTGTAAATGGCACCTTTGTCCTCTACTGAGACACAGGGCCACCAGCTCCAAGGGCTCTGGGCCCAGGTCCCCAGGGGCTCATTGGAACCCTAATGCTCCATGAGGCCTAGGGCGATTGTCACAAAGCTTACTCTGAGTGGCCACCAGGACATGGGTCTCTTCCGCTACACATAAGGTGCAGAAACATTGGGAGTCTGGAAGCTACCGTGGCTCCATGTCCTCGTGGCTGAGGTGAATGTGTCTGAGCAAATGACCTCTCCAGCCACTTCTTGGTTCCAGTAGGATTCACAAAAGGGAAGAGATGGGCTGGGGACACATCAATCAACCTGTGTTTCCCAGATTAGATTATAGAAATCAAATAACCACTTCCTCAGGTCAACTACTTTTCACTTTTCTCTTTGTTCTTTTTTTTCTGATGGCATCAAAATATCTCTAAAACATAGATTTCTAACAGATTTCTAATATCTAATATAACATTCTTACATGGCTGCTCTTTTTAAATGCACCAATTTCAGATGTCTTCTGATTTCCTTATTGTGGTAGATAAGGATTGCTCTTATGTCTTTGTCCACCATTCATTTATAGCCCTGTGTCATTTACTGACAGGTGCACAGTCTGAGAAGTTTGTCATTAGGTGACCTCATTGTTGTGGGAACATCAGAATGAACCTTCAGAAACTTAGGTGGTATAGCCTCAGTTGGATGGAATGGCCACAATTGTACATGTCACCTGTCACTGACCAAAACATCAATAGGAGGCACATGACCATATAGGTTTTTATTGTTAAATTTTTAGTTAAATTATGACTTAATTATGGAACTTTACTTTTTATTGAAAAAAAATTGAACTTACAGAAAATTGTAGAAGTAACACTTTTGTAGTCAGGGTTTACAAGGGAAAAGATGTAATATAAAACATAATTTATAGGACTATTTTATAACAGTCACCCAAAAAGTCAAATACAAAAGAGTGCAGGAAATCTGTCCACACAATAGAGACCCAACGAATCCAGCTGAGGGCCTGGATCTCATGGCAACATCCTGCAGGAGTCCAGCTGAAGACCTAGAGCCCACGACAGTGTCCTCCACAAGTCCAGTTTGAGGCCTAGAACCACGACAATGACTCATGCAAGTCTGTTTCATGAATCTGCTCTGAGAGGGCCCAAAGGTCAGTGGTGGAAGCCACAAAGTCTGTGCCAGCAGGATGAAGGATCCCTGCCAGCAGGCTGAGGGATCTACCCTGGAGCCAGGAAGTGACACACAAGGTAAGGACTAGAGCTCCCCTAAAAAAACCCACAGCCATCCACAGCCATCCTCAATGATGAGAACAGCCAAGGTCATATCAGGAAAGCCAGCACAACAAGCTTCTCCAGGAGAATCAACAGCATACCATCTTCCCCTCTGGAGCCAGGAAGCGATGCTCTAAGTGAGGAGCAGAGCTCCCTCAAAGTTAACCGCAGCCATTCTCAACAACAAGGTCCCGAGCTCCTCCCACAATGAGAACAGCCAGGTTCGAATCAGGAAAGCCAGCATGACAAGCTCCTCCAGCACCAATAGCACCTCCTCTCTCTCTCATTCTCTTTTTATGCTGTGGGCAGCAGTCCTCAGGCGGGCCCCAAAACACACCCAGCACCATGCTGATTCAGTTCAGTTGGGTGTTACAAGTTGACCACCAGTTGTCAATCCACCACACACACAAAGCATTCCTGTGTTCCTTTCATCTCGCGTTCTCAGGATATTTTACCACACTCATTTCATCATTCTATCTGCGTTATGTTCTTATTTTTTACATGATGGTTAAAGAGTGAACTGCAGACACAGTGAAACTTTACCCCTTAATATATCAGTATGTTGTCCTAAAAAACTGGGACATTGTGTTTCCTAATTCAGCTTAAATATCAAAATTAGGAAGTTGACATTGATAGATGTTAGATGAGCTACAGACTTTATTTAAATTTTGCCAATTTTGTCCCACTAATATCCTTTGTAAGCAACGTTTTTGTGGGATTTTTCCCTGATCATATTTTGCTTTTAGCTGTGTCGTTTTAGTCTCCTCAGTCTTTCTTTGTCTTTTGTGACCTCGATATTTTGCAAAGTGCAGGCTAGTTACTGTGTGTCAAGTTGGGCTTGTCTGATGTTTCTTCATGAATACTAGTATACATTTTTGAAGGGCGCACCACAGGGTGCTGTGTCCTCCTAGACACAGTTACTGGGCAGGTAACTTCGACCATCTAGTTAAGTTAGTAGCTTCCAATTCTCAGCACTACACAGTTCACTTTGCAATTAAGTATCTTGCCAGGAGATATTTGAAACTATGTAACTGTACTGCTTCTGGTAACTTTCACCCATGAATTTCGGCATTCATTGATGATTCTTACTCAAAGTATCATCATGCTGTTCGCCAAATAGGAATTTGTCTAATTTCATGTACACTTATTCATTGATTTTCTACTATTTGGAAGTTTTTTCCTCCTCCCCAACTTATTGATCTATCTTTTTTGGTACCGGGGATCGAACTCATGACCTCAAGCTTGCCAGGCAGGCGCTTATGCCACCGAGCTAAATCCTCCCCGGCCGGATCTATCTTTTTATCTATTTGTTTGTGTTGGTTCATAGGTTTTTCTGATATTCTCAGGCTTGTCATTCAGTACTATTACTTTTTGTTTTGATGGTCAAGTTGCCCCGGATGTAACTAGTGAGACCACTCCAAACAAGCATCAGTGTGTTTCTGAAAAGCCCCCATCATTCTTTGAGCACTTTCTTACTTTCTGGCACAAAAAATTGCTCAGAGCTTATCTAGTGCTTCCTGTGGCCCAGCTCTGAAATCCACTGGTATCCAAGGAGCCTTGAATATTTAAGTGAATGGTTTGTAGGAGCCAAGATCAGTTTCCAGGTGTGCTCATTGCTTCCGAGTCCACATGTGGGTTGGGTTTGACCTTCTCTCCCACATTCCCTGAGCACCGGGTCCCCAGAACAGAGCTGTTCTTATTCAGCTTCTCTGAAAATAAACTTGAACTCTGCCTGGAGGTGAAGACGGACTGCGTGGCTGTATGGGGTGGGGAAGGGGACTCAGGGATCTCTGGCTCTCATTCAGTCCCACCATTTCTTGCCAGCCATAAAATCCCTGCCTTTCCTGCTGCCAGGTGCCACCCAGCTTTGACCTCCAGAGCGTGGCAGACCTTGTCAGTGCATTGTTTATCAGTGTCCTACCCTGCAGAAAAGCTGGGCTGCCCTTGTTCCTAGTCTGCTAAGTTGCTGGCTCCTCCTCCACTTCCTGTCTCTCTTCTCCATGTTTGTTGAAATCTTGTTCTGTATCTTTTTCTGGGTCTTTAGTTGCTTCTTTAATAGGAAGGGAAAGTTAGAATAAATGCATGCAGTCAACCCACAATGTCACATCAGAAGTCTAATTTGGTTGGGTTTTTAAAATAAGGGAATCATAAAGACTTGTAGGTGAGATTGAGCATGGAGTGCTTGTCAGGAGCAAGTAGAGCAGATGTTGCCAACTGGGAGTTGAGTGATGACGTGATCTGTTCCCCAAGACCAGGCAGGCAAACAGGCTTGTGACAAAGCCCTGGACATGTTACCAGTGGGGCTGTGGCACAAAAGGGACACCAATAAATAAACTTTCTTCCCCTTTGTTCAGGAAACGTTACATGTACACACACACATGTACTCACATCAACTTTTCCAAACAGGAGGGCACACTGGGCCATGTGAGAGAGCCTCCTACCCACTCTCTGGCCTGCTTGAGAAAATTTCTACATGGATTCAAATCTTACAGAGATCAAGACCGCCTATGAGAAATGACAGGGCCCTAGTGCTTAGGGACCCAAGGATAAGGCTCTATTTTTGTAGCCCACTTGGAATTTCAGATTTGTACTTGGCCACTCCCATCAAAAAGACTGCCCTACAGCTACAGGAAGCCTCTGGGGTCTTAGGAGCTGGGCTCTTGTCTGATGCCACGTCTGAGACAGGACTGGGCACATCGTTGGTGCTCAGTCCACCTTGAAACCATGGGGCAGTTGTGGGAGCTGACTGCAGAACAGAACAGAGCCACCCCAGAAAGCTGTGCAGAGCTCCAGGTCATCACTGGTCCCTTCCTCCATCACTGCCTCAGCCTCTCCTCTTTGGATTTGCTAGGAAATGTGCCCCCCGCCATACACATACCAGTGGTCACCCGGCCTTCAAAGGTCTCGTATAAGGTACAAGCTGTCCTTGATTTCTGTCAGTTCCCCTTTCAACAAGCCAGGCTTTCTGCCATTCCTGAAAACCATTTGTGTAAGAACTTCTGGGAGCTTCAGTGTCTTTACCTGGGAGTTCCTGTCCATCTCTGGAAGGGGCTAATTTAAGTGAGGTACCCTTAAAGCTGGCAGGGCAGGTTCTCCGGCATAGCTCGTCATAGCCTAGTAATAAGAGCTCTTCATAGCAGATAGAGAGCTGCTACGAATCTCAGAGATAGAAATCCTAAAGGACAAGGACTCTGGGAATGTCCTTATTGCTTGGAAGGGCTGCATATCCAGCCAGTCACTGAGGAAGATTAGTCTATAGACATAGTCCCCTCGAGCCCAGATGTGGGGATAAAGTTGGGGTATGCTGCGATAGGGCTAGTGGAGGGGTTGGGCTGGGATAAGGACAGGCTCACAAGTTGGAGACCCCAAGGATGAGTATCTGGGCCAGTCGGAGAGAACATGGACAACGTGGCTGCCTTGCCAAGGTGTGCAGGATAAGGACAGCAAGCATTGGCTGGGAACAAAGGGGACATTTCTCCCTAGGCACAGCATCCTGAGGATCACCTAGTCAACGCTTTGCCTCATCCTTCACACATCATTCCAAATAAGGAAACTGAAGCTCCTAATGAGGAGGTGTTGGACCCAAGGCCGTGAAGAAAATCCTGCCGCAGATTTAGGTTTTGGGTTCAGGGTCCCTGGGTTGCTGTTCCTTCCACACATCCTGCAGTTTCTTTCATAAGAAATCTGAATGATTGGTCCTTGTACAAAGCTCACAGGACATCTGTTTAATAATTTATTCTAGAATTTCCTAGGGATCAGCATCAAGTAGGTGTCTTTGAAAAGGCTTCATCACTAAAGTGTCTACACATAAAGTGTTCTATAGAAAGGAAATTAGAAAGGAGAAAAAAGGAAAGGAAATGACAATCAGAGCTGCCTTGCATCTCCGCACACTCCCCGCGCCTCCCACAAGCCTGAACCGCAAGGCCACATAGGCTGTTGGTGGCTGCCCCGAGTGCTGAGCCAGAGGCTCCCTGGGGCATGCTCCTCAGCTGCGCCGGGACTAAGGCGCAGGGAGAGGCAGTAATCACAGGGGGCTCGGGGTGGAGGAAAGCATTTTCCTGCCATGGCATCCGGATGCCTTACATCATGGCTGTGCCATGGCCTCGCCTGTCACTGTTCTCCGTGCTATGCTGTTGGGCGAGTCTGGGAGTTCCGATGAAGGCTTTTTGTTCTTGGATAGCCTTGCCGCTAGCCAATATGGTGAGTTCACACAAATGATAGTTTTCTTTTCCTTAATACACTCCATAACCTCTGTCTCAGATTATTGTGAAATTTGATTCTAAGCTATAATGGCAAGAGCTGGGGGCCACCTCCTGGGTTGTACAGAGTGTGTGCAAGCAGCAGCCTGGTCCTTACTTTAAGCAGAGAAAGTTTGAGTTGACTGTCTAGACCACTCCTTCATTTTCAAGGTCAGATGGGGAGTTCAGAGGATTTCCATTTGAACAAGAACCTCCTCGGAGAGAAACGTCTACCTGCCAAGAAGGCAAAGGGGCCCTGCTCTGTTTCTTCAAGAGAAAGGCGCCATGAGGTGGCAGAGTGCTGTCCCAGAGAGGTGCCTTCAAGGCCACTAGGACAGCTCCTTTTGTTTTGCATTTGGCAAAATTGAAGCCCAGACAGAACCCCCACTCTGAGAACAGGGTGTCTGCTCTCCCTGGTCCCCACCAGGTGAGCTGACTTCTCAACGCTACTGGGAGGCCTAGGTCAGAGGGGCTGAGTGCAGAGAGGATTTGCTGGGGAAAAAAGAGTTGCTGGGTCCTGAAATGCCTGAGTACCCAGCCAGACCCTGGTGGATTGATTGCCCTGATCACCTGTCTTAGCCGATGACCTCCTCTCAGAAGCAGAATCTTTATACAGAGACCTGAGTCGTGTCTGTTACATATGTCAGTGGTCTGTGAGTCACTTAGAGGAATTCATTGCAAATATCCTCAGCAAAATTAGCCATAAGAGGCAGACAGCCGGGAACAGATGCTGCATCGATGTGGCCCATAAATCCCACCCAGCCCAGCCCAGGCATGGTGGCTGGTCAAGGGCTGCCCATCGGAGGGACATTTGGCTCTGTTCCATCCCTCCCAGCACACACCCATGAAGTAAACCCTGAGATCCTGTGTATTTTCCAAACAGGCTCAAAATGTTGAGAAAGGTTCATTCCAGTTCCTGTGGGCGCCAGGACTGCTCTGTGCTCTCTAGATTATTATTTTGCTTCAAAGTGTACCCTCCAGGTCAAAGCAGAAATATTTGCTTGGCAAGAAAAGAGAAGATGTGCCTTTATGTGGCCTTTCCTGGCGGCACGAAGGGGGATATTGTTCCAGCAGGCTGGTGTGTGGTGTGGTCAAGGAAATGCATCACCCCCTTCAGCAAGGTCCTTTGAGGACACCCCAAGGGCAGCAACATCATGGCTGGCCACAGGAGTCAGGCTGGCCATCCCCTGGCAGAGAAAATTTAATTGGCTGAAGATAGAGCATCAGACAAGCCCACAGGGAAGAGCTGGGAGGGAGCTTGTTGGACCATGAGGGACCCTCTGTTGGCTATAAAGACCTCAGGGCCACTCAGAATCAAAAGCTGAGACGTTCTTCTTTCAGTCCTGCCGTTAGCACAGTGTGGAGGTACAACTCCTCCGTGGTACTGGAAAGACTGGGTCTCAGACTCCTAAAACAGCATGCTGTGTTCCCTCCTTCCTTGCCACGCAGCTGAATCAGGTGCCTGCGCTTAAAGATGTACTGACTCCTCTGCCTCCCTCTGACAGTCATGTCTGATTCTCTGGGCAGTGGGTGCTAGACCTGGGTGGTTTTCTGGGTTTGGTTTGGTTTTGTTGATTTTTTGCTTGTTTGCTTTTGAACCAGGGCCTTTGCAGTGAGCAACAACCCCAGCCCTTTTTGTACTTATTTTGTTTTGAGACAGGGTCCCTCACTGAATAGCATAGTTCCATGGACCAGGCCAGGCTTGGTTCGAACTGGCAACCTGTCTCTGCCTCCCAAAGGATGAGGTGTTTTTAATGCTCCTGGAATGAACCTACTCTGCAGCTGGGTCTGAGTCTCTCCTAAGGCTTTAACTATTTTTCCCATTCCTCATCCTATAAGGGGTTCCTATCCTAGAAATTAATCATACCCATCCTTGAGAAATACTTGTTAGTTTCTATCTCCTATGAGAATGTAGGATCTTTCTGAGCAGGTACCAGGTATTATTTGCTATTGAATTTCTCCCAGGTGATATTCTGTACCTTCTGCACCGCAATCCTGCCTCCACCCAAAACAACTTTATCTTCAAATGTTTATAGACTCCCCTTGTTGCATCCCCAGCTGCCTCCCTAATTCCTGTGTTAGTCTTGTCTTGGACCATCGTGATAGCCCCCTAACTAGTGAGTCCCATCTTTGGTTTATCCCCTAAATCCATCCTCCACATTACCTACAAAACCCATCCTACACACTACCTCCACTGTGGCCCAGAAGGCAGATCTAGCTGTTTAATTTGTTTTCTCAATCCTGTCCTTATTTGCCATTGTGCATAGGACTAGGCTCCTGTCACTGGGACCTCCACAGTCCTTTCTAACCCAGGAGGCCACATTCTCCCATCTCATACCCTGTGTAACAGGCACACTAGACTCTTGCAGAGCCTTGAATGCAGGGACCAGAAGTGATCTTCCATAACCCGGTGCCTGGCTTAGAGATGACGATGGTATGGAGACCGTAACAGTTAGTGAGCACACTCATCAACCGTGCTCCACTCCACAACATGCCCATGGTCCCAAGGGCAGGATTCTGGCTGCCCTGCCCCTTCCAAACTGGAGACCTTGAGCAAGTGCTTTTACCTCTCTTGTTGTGGATGAGGATAATAAAATATTCCTCCTGCAAGGCACCATCTCAGAAGACTGCTGTGAGGATCAAGCAAGATATCATTGAGGAAGTGCTTGGGAAACTGCAAGGTGCTAGTGAAATCTGAGAGTTCTCACGTGGGCATCTGTAAATACGTGCTATGCACAGCAGCTCCCTAGGGCCCCCTGGAGCCACTCAGCATGCAGAGCTGTGCACGTGCCTGCGAGCAGGCCAGGCGCATTGGTGGCGACACAGGTCTCTTCCCTCGGCATTTTTATAAAGGGAATCAGGTGAAGGAAATGTCTAGGAATAGACAATCTTCCTAAGCTCCCCCAAAATAACTCCGGTGGAAACAATTGTGGTAACGTCCATTCTGCTGTTATTGTTTCAGTCGACTGCAATATGGGAAAAAATTTCCCGGCATTTCTAACTCAGCTGGGAATCAATTTGACTTCCAGGGGCCTGGAAACAAAGGGATTGTGCTTGAGGGCCACTCTGGGTGTTCGTGGCCCGCCAGTACTGACAAAGACATCGTGGAGCTTGTATACATCCTTGCTTTTCCTCTCTCTTTCCCTTTAGGGACATGCTTGCTAGAGGACTTTGTATTTTCCCATGGATCACTTCCGAAGGTCCTTACCAAGGAGAGCAGTACAATTGCATGCGGAGCCCAGAGTTCCTTACAGACAGTTGTACAGCCCAGAACTCAGAGATGGTTTCCCTCGAGCACCACGTCCATCAATCTCCAGGAAGCTCTTTCCCAATTCTTATGCCTCTAACTGCAGGCAGATGCTCATCTCTCCAGGCCTGGGGCGTAGCCCTTGCACTGCCTTTCTGCCTCTCTGCTTGCTCCTCTTGCTAGTCTGTCCTTCTCAAAGAAACTGTCCCAGCACCTTTACCTGGCCCCCTTTCCATCACCTCCCTGTGTGGGTCATAGGACATCCTGCCGCCCGCAGTGACCCAGGAGACAGTATCTGAATCCTGGAGTCTTCTCCACTCCCCCATCCATTCTTGCCATCCACCTTCTCTAGGACAACCCTCTATTCCTGTCATTTTATCCTTTTCAAAAACCTCAGCTTGTTTGCTGTGTGACTAAATGTGATTTAATCTTTTACTTTTGTGAAAACCCCTGATAGACTCAACTCATCATCTGTGAAAAACAATTTCCCTCCTGCCTCTGAATCATCCCTTAAGTACCATCCCCACCACTTCTCTGCCCTCTAATTCTCCCATCCCTTGGAATCTGTATTGTTTTCCCCTTTTTTCCGAGAAGTATTTGATGACTGTTCTGCTAGAACATCCTAGGACCTTTCCTGCCTCAGAAGAGGGCACCCTGTCTCATCACACTTTTCACAATTTAGTGCATACACAGACAACCAGCAGATTTCAGTTCAGCAAGACTAGGTGAGGCCCAGATTTTTGTATCTCCAGTTCTCAGGCAACACCTGTGCTGCTGGTCCATGGACCACACATTGGGATCCTATGACAGTGGTCTCCACATTGTGCTGCACGCCGCAATCACATGAGGATTTTAAAAGAGATTGATACCAATCTTCTGCACCAAACAGTGTGATTTTATTGACATGGGGTGTAACCGAGGCATTGAGGGGTTTGAAATCTCCTCAGGTGATTACCATGTGCAGTAAAGTAGGGGAACCACTGTCATATTGTGTATATCAAGGGTGGCTATGCCTGCTGTTTAGTTCATCTGTGCTTACTTTGCCTCTTTCTTTAAGGATGGGTTGATTGGCTGATTGACTCTTAGGCCTTTAGATGCTTTTTTGATGATTAACAAGTATTAACAGAGTACATATTGCTGGTAGGGACCCATACTAGATGTCCAGGAAAATAAGAATGAGAAGGTCTTGCCTCTTTGCAGAGCCTGATGAAATCTACCCACTGCCAGCCTTGGCCAGCTGGGGCTTGTTGACATGGTTTCAGGGCCTCTGGACCATGTTTTCTCCACCCGCACAGGGAAAAGTCACAAACTCCTGGCTTACTTATTCTAAAACACTACCACTCCTTTTGTTTTCCTTTTGGTCTGAGCAGTGGTTCCCAACCTAACCACTCTTTAGATGTATCTGGGGAGTGTTTAACATTTCTGGTGCCCAGGCTGAACCCAGACCCAGTGCATCAGAATCTTTGCAATGACACCTGGGCCTCAGGAAGTTTTCCAACTCCCTAGAAGCTACCAGCGAGCAGCCAGGACTGAAAGCCACTGACCTCGGGTTTTTATTCATTTAAATGTAAACACAGTCCATTGATCTTCTCTAGGCAGATTGAGTTTGTCAGACCCTTCCCTGAAAACAGCTGCAGAGAGTGAGAATTCTGGGTTCCCATCAAATGCAAGACTCCACCACTACATGGGGAAGGACCCAGCGAGGGAAGACAGAGCTGCAAAATGCACACAACTCCCTGCGAGTCTCCAGAGCAAGAGACTCCAGAGCAAGAGTTGGCAAATTATGACCTAGGGCCAAACTCAGCCCGCCATCAGTCTTTATAAATAAAGCTTTATTGGAACACAGCCACACGGCTATAGCTGCTTTTACAGTACAACAGCAAAATTGAGTTTGACGCAGACCATATGGTTTGCAGAGCCTAAAATATTGAGTATTTGGCTGTTTACAAGAAATGTTTGCCAGCCCTGCTCTTGAGAATGACCCTGCATAGATTCCTTAGCAGCAGTTTATGCATTGACACGTGCTGAGGACTTTTTACACCACATGGCTCTCAAAGCAGAGCCGAGTGCCCTGATGGATGTGCAGAGAATAAGTCCCATTCAGGCTGTGATCTGGGTCCCTCATGCAGCCCTCGGGCTGGCGGGTGCTGCTGGCTGCCATTCCCTTGGCAGCTGACTGTGGTCTCTTTGGGTGACCCCAGTGTGTCGCACTCGTGTTACTGGCTGCTTTGTGGACTGGGAGGTGGGAGGGGTGGGAGGTTCCATCTCGCAACCTGATAGACTCAAGAGGTTGCCACCGGGGTAAGGAGTGAGCTCTATTCCTGCCCACAGGTGACAGATGAGGTGAGGGAAGCCCACAGGGGTCGGGGGCTCTGGAGACAGGGGAGAGAGGATATGGTTGCTGTGCTCGGTCAGAGCCAAGGAAGGCCAGGGAGGGCAAAGGAGGGCCAGCAGGCACCAGGAGGCCAAGCAGGCACCAGGAGGCCAAGCTTCAATAACCTGAGTCCAGGATCTTCGATTCTCCTCTGTCCCTTCTTCAGCCACTACCGTGCCCCTGAAAGTAGGTCAAATCACTGTCTGCTCCAGCAACATGGGGGGAAATAGATACCAAGTAGGTCATCTGCACTGCTGTTGCCTAGAGAGCCTGCTGGCCAAAACCAGTGGCTGCCCGATTCAAGTGAACCCATAAAGACCCTTTTATGTGGCAGAGAATCCTTCACGGCCACATCCACGTGGCAAAAGGTCAGCCCTGCTTTCTGGGAATGGAACAAGTAATTCCATTGAATTTCTGAAATGGTAGATTGTGCTGTAGTTAGAAAGAAAGGTACCAGAGTCCTTAAAATATCTGAATGCATTGAAAAAATTAACCAGTTGGAGGCAATTATTTAATTTACCAAAGATAACCGGAGTAGGCTGTACAATATCCTAATTTGTTTTGTAGGCTGGCAACTTTTTAGGAACTTAATCTACTATTTCTTATCTTTCTTCCTAATTGAAAATTTTTTTAAAACCTTATACCATATAGTCTCTTTAGTATTATTATTTTTCTTTTTGAAATGTCGTTTCACTATGTTGCCCAGGCTGGTCTCAAACTCCTGGACTCAATCAATCTTCCTTCCTCAGCCTTCCAAGTAAGTGGGATAATAGTTGTCCAAACCCTTATACTTTTTAATTTCTAAAAGTTCCTAATGCATCTTAATTTTTTAACAACACACTTGTCAAGAAGGTCCATTATCTTTCCGTGATGCTAATCATATGAACATTTAGTTTGGCGGCACTGCTACTAGAAGGAAGTTACCTGGAAGGATGGAAGGAGGGAGATGGAATAAACAGAATGCACAGTACAGCCTACTTAGCAACCCTATGAATTTTTGCTTTCAACGAAATGAGTGCCCACCATGAGTGAGGCGAATCTTTCTCGTAACTCCCTGAAAACTGTCCTCACCGTCTGTCCTTTCATTTTCTCATTCTGTCAACCAGTGCCTATTGAATACCTGTGACATGACATTGTTGTGCAGAGTCATAGACCTAGGAGGTCTATTGCCAGAGTTATGGGACCCCTTCCCAGATTTCTAGATGGATACCTGTTGTGGTCATTTTGGGTTCTCGAAATTGTCACTCTTATGAGCATTGCATTACTGTTCAACCTTAAGCCTTGTGGGAAGAGGCATTGGCATTGGAGAACCCTGAGTTAATGCCCATTTCCATCCCTGGCTGCTATTTAGTCTTTCTGAGCCTCCTTTCCTTACCTTCAGAGGATGAGTCATACTGGTTTCTAACTTATCGTAAGGTTTAAATTAGTTAAAATGTAAAACTCTTAACCCAGTGCCTGCCTTAGTGAATGATAGTCACTGTGATTATCACTCTGATAGCTCACCATCTATGCAGATGTCCTGTAGCTCCTTATCTGACGAGGAGACTTTCTGCACACCTTCCAGGAAGTGGAATTCTCACTCAGAAGGGCATACATTTGTTGTCCAAACTCTTCTCCACTTCTTCCCCGTCACTCTCGTCTATCAAGTGGAAGGAATCCACTGACTCTGGAGGTGAAACTAAGGAATTCGACAGGGGATACAGAACCCTTAGGAGTCCCTGGAGTCCTCTAGCCTTTACCTAGGCTGTGATTTACCTTCATCCCTACTCCTTTTGTGCCCATAAAGCACACACATCCAGGGCAAAGAGCAACAAGCCCCTGTATTCTAGAATCAATGAGTGTTACCCGGTAAGGACTATTGAACGAGACCCTCATTGGTGCCTGCCTTGGTCCCAGTTCGGGCTGGCCTAGCTCCTTGGACCTGCTGCCCACTCACCCCTCCACACTTCCAGGGTGGAATTCCAATCCTACCACTGTAACTATGTGATTCCCTTCAGATGGATTCCCCTCCTTGAGGGCAGTGACTCCCCCATAGCCTGTTTGACCTCAGCTTTGTGGACCTAGGGTACCCTTAGGCTCATCTCTTTGCAAGTTGCTCTGGCCTTGAGCACTTGCCCATCTGGGTGCAGCAATTTATATTCTAGAACTAGCCAGATGCATTCCTGTATGTCTACTTCTTCCCAGCACTTTATTAATCGTGATGATGGGAGGTATAGGGAACTGAAGGCTCAGAGAGGACCTGAGCAGTCCTGGTGCCTGGCCAGGCTTGCCTGCTGCCTTGCATCTAGGACTTGTTTGGCAGAGGTGAGATGCTTGTTACAAACTAGGAAGTCTGTGGAGTTGAGCAATGGGCATTGAGCATCCATGATGCCACTGGCCCTGTGCAGGTCAGAGAATGGCCCCTCAGAGATCCTGCAGTCTGACCAAGGACTTCATTACTTCTCTCATTGAACTGAAGGAGGGCTATCCATGGCTAAACCCAGAGACCTATGGATAGAGTCCGAGAACTGAAAAGTTCTGGCTTCTTGCAAAGTAAGAGATATTGTCAGTTGCAGGCCATGTACTGTAGACCCTGCACCCCTGGGTCACTTGTGAATGTTCTTGGTACACAGTGGGTAGAATGGGGATGGCCCATCCAGGGTGGCCAGTCATCTTTACTTCTTTTTCAATAGAAATGGGGGCTATGGTATTCAAGGGACTGTGCCAGACACCATGGGGCCTGCAAGTGAAAGAAACACAGCTTTGAGGTTCATATGGCTTGGCCCAGGAAGCAAATGTGTGAACAACTACCTAGTCTATTTGGACCATGGAGTAGAACACTAGCCTGAGGTTCATATGGCTTGGCCCAGGAAGCAAACATGTGAACAACTACCTAGTCTATTTGGACCATGGAGTAGAACACTAAATTTTCTGATGTGCTGTGTGATCAAATGAATTTACTTGCATGGGGATTGGTTTTGCAGGGCGGGAAAATTTATGCTAATGGAAAATGCTGAGCAGGACTTCAGGGATGTACAGAGGTAGGATGATGCTTCAGGCCAATGGACAATCTGTGACAAGTAAATGTGTGTTCCGGGCTGGGGTGGCAGGCACACTGGGGACAAGAAGGCATGGGTGGTTCTTGGAGATCAGCTGCTGACCGTTCTCTAGGCTACTTCAAACCCCAGAGCAGGCACACAGGTCCTGGCCCCCAGCCCAGCGCTCCTTCTGCTGCATTTCCATAAATGGACAGTGAAAGTGACTTGAGGCCAGCAAGGGTGGGGGCAGTGACTGAAGCTTTTCCTCTGGGTGGGCAGCTCCTGAAACACAACATGTCAGGGACGCAGTGAGAACCTAAAGAATCCCCTCCTCTCCATAAGCTGAAAGTCACCTCCCCTGTTGGGTGGGATGCACCCAGGGGTGTTGATCATGCCATTCAGCCCTGGCCCTCCAGTTGACCACCCTAGTCCTTCTGCCCTGCAGCCTGGGATCTGATCCCTCAGGCCCAATACGTGCACTCTGACCTTCTCGGTCAAGGTCAAGCATGGGACATTCCCAGAGCCAGGAGCCAAGTGGCCCTGCAAGGCAGCTGTCTCCTCCCAAAAGCCAGCCTTGCAGAAGACTTAGCCACTGCAAAATAAGAAAACAAGAAGGAAAGGAGCAGAGTCACTCTGAAAACCTTGTGGATAAGAGGAATACCGAAAACATGCGAGGAAAACAGACAAACGCGGCTTTCTTGGTCTCTGCTATTTTAGCTGATGGAGACTCAGCACACAGGCTGCCCATCCGAAATCTGTCACAGTGCACAGCCGGGCTGCAGGCTGAGCAGGGGAGGGCCCAGTGGCTAGACAGACTCACTTTCGTGTGGCCTGGGGAGGGACTACGTTGTTAGGAACCACTGCAACTGAGAGCTGTATGGTTATGGGTCAGTGAGGGGCCACCCTTTGGTCACCAAACTAATTACATTTGTGTCAGTGGCCCAAGAAAGGTAGGGTCATAGCCAGGGATGGGAGAGTCAATGACCTGTGTGTCCTTCCAAAGTAAAACCCAACAAAAACTGGTCATGGCTTGGTTAAATGTCACTAAGAGAAAGTACATTTGGAGATGTGCATGTACTTGATTTTCATACCAGGGAGGTCATACTTGTTGCTGAGGTTCATGATTTAGGCCAACTCAGGCCAAGACATTTTCCATGGATCTGTAGCTGAATGAGAGAAACAGCATTTTCACATTTTCTTGGACATTAGATTCTAGTGAAAACAATAACTTATAGTCAGAATTGCTCTTGAAAATCGTTAATTGCCCTTAGTTAAATTTCAGATTCTTGCTTTGCAGTCCATTTTCTGTGCACTAGTACATACAGGCACACGTACAATGCACACTTTGTTCTAAGAGGACATAAGCACATGTTGGATGTACATGGTATTGTGATTCAAGTCCTTGTGGGTGAATTCAAGGACGTTAAACGAATGCTTAACAGGGAGAGACCCTGACATGCAGGGCGTGCTGTAAGATACCGTAGAATCTTCATCGAATTAATCCATGGAAAGGACCCCCTTTATTTTAATTAGATTCTTTATAAACTGGTGGTGATCACAAATAGGATAGCCTTAGGCAAAGTAAAATATAATAATTCCTATTTTTAATTTTTCTGGTTTATGAAATTAATGTTGGGAACTATAAATGTAGGCCTATTATTTTAAGTTGAGAACACTCTAAACTTTTTGCATATTGAAAAATAAGCAATAAAACCTTTAAACTTTTTTTGGTCTTGAATCTTTCTGATTTGTTCGATGTAGTCATTCTAGTTTGGCTCAAATGTCACTTACGAATTGGCTTTTGATCCTCTGATTTAACGCATTATCCTCTTGACATTTTTTTTTCTTAGCACACTAATCTCTGTTTAAATTTCCCTTTTTTTTTTTTTTCTTTCAGACAGAGTCTTGTTACACAGTTCAGGCTGGCCTTGAACTCACTATGTAGCCCAGGCTGGCCTCCAACACGCAGCAGTCCTGCCTCAACCTCCCGAGTGCTGGAATTATGGGCGTGTGCCACCATGCCCAGCTTAGATTTCCTTTCTTTTTAGCTCCTTCCTATTGGCTGTCATCCCCCCTTATAGAGGGAGCCCTTCCTTATCTTGGCCCAAACCACTGCTGGTCCCTGGCACCTGGTAGGCTTCCTAGAACCTTGTAAGCCTTAGCAAAATTGTGTTGTCAGATGAATGAAAGCATAAATGGTTCCTTGGGGGAAGACCACGTGTCAGCCCTGTCCTCTCCCCAGCACCAGCACCCAGCTTGCCTCTGCGGGTTCTCAGTCAAGCCTAGAAAACAGGCCGTCCCCTCTGCCCTTCTTGTCAGTGTCACGGCCTCACTTCCTGGGTGGCCTAGACTGCCTAGTGAAAGGGGCCCTGGCCCAGCTGCTGTGACTCAGTGGGTCCCCAGCTATTTCTGTCATGTTAGAAACAATTCATTGTCTGAGGATGCTGGCTGTGCCCTGGGTATGCAGAGCCTCCTGCTGATGTTCCGCCAGTGAAGTGAGCTGGTTGCTGGAAAGCCTGGCCATCTGGGAGACAGTCCCCTCCCTGCCCTGCAGAGCCTCCCTCAAGCTGCATCTTCCTTAGGCAGCGCTGTGCTGGGAGTCCTGTGATGGGTGGGAGGGGGTGCCCAGCACAGGATGGGAGCAGGAGGAGGCTGAGGTTGCTCTTGGGCCAGGAAATTAAAGTGTTTTATATATCCAGTCATCTCATGTCACCCTCATACTAATCCTCTGAAATAGACGTTCAGTGCTCCTTTATTACTGCCCTTCTGCAGCTGAAGAAAATAAAAGCATAAATAAGGTAGGTGTCTGTCCAGCCCCCACAGTAATTGGCACTGATGGTTCTTAAATCAAACTCTTTGCCTCTGCTTGGGTGGTCCCAGGTCTTGTGCTGGGAGACCCCATTGTGCACAACCCCAGCTCCTGCACTGCTCACAAGTGCATTTAAGGTCAGCGCAGCAAGTGCTGGATGTGGACCACACTGCTCTCACAAGCTCCGCCACCATGGCCTCTTTGCCATAGCCCCTCATGCCCTTTGACTTGCCACAAGAGCAGATGGCAGAAGGCAAGCGGGTGCTTAACACGTTTACTCATGTGAAGCCTTAGAAACATCTTCCCCTTAGAGTGGGGCCGTCTTGGACTCAGCATGCCTGCTTGAGTGGTGTGGCCAGAGGCTCCCTCCCCCAGGCCTACAGATGTCTTCACTTCACAACCTCTGGTGACTGCTGGCTTGCGTGATGAGCCACACAAGGATGCAGTCAGAAGGGACCTGAGCCAAATGTGGAAAGCATGTCTCCTGCCACCGCCCAGGGCCCTGCCTCCTTCTCTCTGCTGCTGCCCACTTGGGAGCCTCTGTCCACCTTGAAGACTGGCCTCCGGTGTCCCTTCCTCCATGGCTCCTTGCATTGTGCATGTCTCTTCAGTGTGACCGCCTTTGCTGCTTGTGTCTGTCTTCCCCGTGGGCCTGTGGACTTCTCTGAGATGGGCAGGGGCTCGCTTTGCTGTGTGTATGGCACACAGTGGACCCACAGGACGTGGTGAGCATCTGTCAAGTGCCTGTGGATGTGCCATCCCTCTTCCAGAGCTGGTAGCCGCTTCTGTCTCTGAGATGATCTTGGAACCTCCTCCATTACACGAAACTACTCACAGATGTACTTGCCTCTCAAAAACTGTCATTCCCTTTTGGCAACCAGAGCATGAGTATCGCTTTGTGTTTTCCTGAGCTTGCTTTATGGTATTCTTAAGGAGGTATTTTCTCTGTCATGGACATACTACTGAGTTAGGGACCAGAATCCAGGCCATCTTGTGTCTCAGCTTTGCCCAGGGAATTTTTCTGGAGGGTACAAAACAGAAACTATCCTTTCCCACAGCCATTTATACTTCTCACATTTCTTGGGCTTCTTCTTTCCTCTAGTCTCTAGCAATTTTGCTTTTTTCGGTTCAAAAGTGTTTCTAGTATCCCCAGTAACTGTCCCTCATCCCAGGGGTGCAGCGTATCTGTCTGCCTCAATTCCATTCCCTGGTCACTGTCTCATGTCAGTGAACCACAAGAATACCATCTGAACCCAGGCGCCCTCATCCAGGACACCTCTGGACTCTTGGCCCCATGCTTATCACCTGGACAAGGCTCATGGCCTCTTGGTCTCATTTGATCTCCAACAGAAAGTCATGGCCATTCCCCCAGCTCAACACATACACACACCCTCTCCATACTGTCCTGCTTTTAAAGTGGCTGAGAGCAGTGGCAGTAGCACTTTACTGTTTCTGTACATTTTACACCATGTAGTATGGAAACAACCTCCCAGTATTTCCCAGTGATTCTTGCCTCCTGTCCTTTGCATCACTGTCCTCACCTGTTTTTTTCTGCTCATTCAGAATTGACAGGTAAATGTGCTTTGTGTTTGGCATTGCCCAGTGGATTCTCCCCACCCATGGGAGTGGGAAGGAGGGGGGTCATGGTTGCTTTCCATGACTTCATGGATATAATAAGGTCAGCCACCACACCTAAAGTTGTATCATGTTGCATTATTTAGGGATAAATGAGGAAATTATTGGCTCATGAACTCAAAAGGAAGGATTAACAGTCATGGCAAAGGAAGTAGGAAAGGCAAATATCTTCATCCTTATTTTGTGCAATAAAGAGGAGAGAGCTGCATGAGATAACTGTTCAGCCTTGTCCAGGCTTATGAGCAGCTAGGATCCAGGTCACCTAAAGGGACTATTAGTCAGGACTTTTTTGGCTATTACAGTAAAAAACAAAACTTGAAGGGAAAAGGGAAGGAGAGATTATTGCTATAGATTATCTGTGTTAGTCAGCTTTCTGCCATTATAACAAATATCTGAGGTAACCAGCTTATAAAGAAAAAGGTTTATTTTGGCTCACAGTTTTAGAGGTTTCAGTCCATAATCAGTTGACCTGTTGCTTTTGGGCCTATGGTAACGCAGCATGTGAGGTATGATCAAAAAAATATAGTTCATGTTTAAATTTTTAAAATATGTTATAGTAAAAGACACATTGCCACTAACTCTCCTCAAAATAGTTCACCTCATGTTGAACATACTTATCTCATCATCCTTGCTGCTTTCTGAAACAGTTCTGGAATTCTCTTTCCTGTCTTTAGTTATGATGTCATAGCTGCCTTGACATCCTATATTGTTTCAAAACATTTGCCTTTCATAGCCATTTTGACTTTGGGAAAAATCTGAGAGTTGAATGAGGCTAGATCTAATGAATAAGGTAACTAAAGATACATCATGAGTTTTTATTTTTAAAAGCATGCCTGTCTGTTGGATGGCATTCAGCGCAGCATTCACCATATTTGTGACCACGCCTTACAAAGATATGAAGGAAAATTTCCAGAACTGCTTCAGAAAGTGGCAAGAATGATGGGATAAGTGAAATTTAAACACTCACTATATATTTCGATCACAGCTTATATCATGGCGGCAGTGTGTCGCATAGATAGCCAGATCACCTCCGGGCTGCCTGTGAAAAAGAGAATATGGAAGGGGCATGTTCCCACTGTCCCCTTCAAGGGCGTGCCTTCAATGGCCTATGATGCCCCACTAATGCACCTCTTAGTGTCCACCACCTCCAGTAGAACCAAGCTAAGGGCCATGTCTTTAACACATGGAACTTTGGGGGACATTTAGGATCCAAGCTACCACAGCATCCAAGGAAATCTTGCACATTCCAGCATTCCAGCTCTGGAGCCACAATCTGGAGGCACAGACCACCTGGGTACTGGGTGGTTACTGTGGGCGGTCCCCAGGGAGACTGCCACAGGCAAAGTGTTCATGTGCAATGTTGGAAGGTCATGGACTCCGCTACAGCCTGTCCAGAGGGCCTCATCCCAGCTCTTGCAGAGCTGCATGTGGTGTATCTACAGGTTTTTATCTGTGGGTGAGGGTTAGGTTCATGCTCCAAGACACACGCATGGGGAAGTGGTGGCAGAGGTGGCTGTGGAGGGCTCAGCACAGGCTTCAGGTCTCTTCCCTCTCTGCTTTTATCTGTGTTTTTATATTGGGCCTCCAACTAAGGTATTGTTTTTAAAAGGGTCACTGCTGATTAAAAGTAAATAAATTAAAAGGAAAATTAGAAAACCACCAATTGAAACATAGGTGAGCCTGCCCACCGCTCACCCTTATTTCTGAAACAGGTCAGCTTCTCTGAATAGCCTTGCAGCCCAGCAATTCCAGGAATTTTAGAAACATTACCTGTTTATTTCTGCTTGGACGTGACCCACACATCCTGCCTAGCAGAGGAGAACCTTGGTAGGGTAACTTCTTAGAAGCTGTGAAAAAACATGACCCCCAGCAGGAGGAAGCCTCTGCTATTGAGACAGGCTTGTCATTGGAGGAGCTATGCTAGGATTTTTATGGCCCTTCAAGTTGCCAAGTGCTGTGGTTCCTTTGTGTTGTTCACTCCTCAGGATGTCACTGTGTGGGTTAGGAGATGGTGGGATTCTGCAAAGCCCTGAGCTAGCAGGCTCTGGACTTGACGCTGGCTCCATAGGGCTTCCTTGAGCTGGTTTGCCTGGAAGGCACAGCGGAGTTGGTATCTAGTTGGTTCTTCTGTGCCAGCCAATTCATGAGGCTCTCCACTGTGGGTCATATGGAAGGTTCTAGAAAAAGGACAGCCATTAGTTTCTATGGATTTAAAGATTTTCTTGGAAAGGACAAGGGCCTAGTCAGGTAAGTATGCAAACTCCTGAGAACAAGCAGAGGATCTGTGGTTTCTGAGAGGCCAGCACCAAGAGCCACTATCCAGGAGCAAAGCTGGCAGACAGGCGTGTCAGTGGGACAAAGCAGAGCTTATCTGGGCAGTGACCTGCAGTGGGCACCTCTCTGCTTGAGACCTCTCCTCCCTCTCTCCACCTGGGCTAGGGAGCTCAGCCTTCTTTCTAGCACCAGCATTTCCTGGGCTCTTCCCTGGTAAAGGCTCCTGATAAGTTGGTCCAAGTCCTCTGCAGTCTGGGGAAATGGAACATTCTCGGAGAAAGGCTTCCTGGGCTGTGTGTAATGCTTTCTTTCTTTTATGGTGCTGGTGTGTGGGAGCAGGAAAAATAACAGATCCATGAGAGTTAGGCTGGGATGATTTCCACCTGACTCAGGCTACAGTCGGAGACCAGAGGTCCACGACTGTAGGAATACTGGGAACACCTTTCTGAAGGTTCAGTGGACCTCGGGTTCCATGAAGCTACAGGCCATGGACTTGAGCTCTGCGGGGCACTTCTGAATCTCATTGAGGCAGACAGAAGGGGAATCAGGTGCAGCAGCAGCCAAGCACCTTGCCCCACCCCAGAGTGAAAAGCAGGGTGGGCTTGGTGGCCATGAGCACCACCTCCAGCCAGAGGAGGAGAGGGGAGCGCAGAAGGTAGAGGTAAAGTGGGTGCGCACACGAAGCCCCACAGCTCACTACCTAGAGACTCTCAGCCCCACAGGGCCTTGCCTTGGGGTCTGTGTGGTAGAGAATGGAGGCATGTCACCCCACCTGAGGCCCCAGAAGTTCCTTCTACGGCTGCCATTGCCACCACCACACCCACTGATTTCACAAGCCCTGTTCAATACAGCAGATGCAACCAAAATTAAGCTCTTGCTCTCTCCTCCCTTTTTACTGTCCTCGACAAATATTTAGTTATGATCAACAATGTACCAGGCAACCTTCTAGTGCTGGGGACACCTCGGTCCATGAGACAGATGGTCCCTGCCCTCTCACACTCACCTCGGGGAGGTGGTGTGGGATTGAGGGGCTCCTCTCCCATCTGGTCAGCTTGGGACTGGGGTCTGGCTGACCAGGTGACCAGGGAGTGATAGTAGCCGGTGATGTTTCTTCCAGCCTGGAATCTCCTCTCTGCTGGTTCCTGGTCCTTCCAACTGTGTAACAGGGTAGGGTTGGGCACAACATGTATTGTCCCCCAGAGGCAGGTGATACTGCTGGGGGGGGCGCTGGTACTCTATCTGCCCTCTAGAGATTCAAGTTCCCCTTGTCAAATAGGTAAGTACTTGGGTGTAGAAACCTGGCAGCATCATGGATTAGCTGTTGATTTGATAAGGTCTGAAAGATTTTGTTGACCTGGAAGTCTGTCTCAAGCCCGGCCTCTGGCAACAGCACAACCCCCACAGGGTACAGCCTTGGAATTGTACTGTGGTACCCACGTGCGATTGGTAGCTCTTGCTCACTGGCGACTGTCAAACACACGGGGGCAATGCCCATGCTGAACAGAGTCCTGAAGGACTGCCCACCTGCTGACATCAAGGGAGCAGGTAGGACAGCAATCAGGCAAGCCTAGCACCAGGGACGCACAGTGGGGACAGCGCTGTAGGATGCAGATGGGAGGCCAGGGGCTGTGTGCATTTCCTAGGGCTGCCAGAACAAGTGGCCACAGACCGAAAGCCACAGAGCCATCAAGATGCCTCAGTTTGTGGGGCAGAATCTTTCCTCGCCTCTTTCGGGTTCTGGCTTGTTGGCTGTATCATGCCAAACACTGCCTCCATCGTCACTCAGCCTTCCCCTCTCTGTGTGTGCTGTTTCTCTATGTCCATCCAAATTCCCTTCTTCTCACAGGACACCAGTCATTGGATTTAGGGCCCAACCTAACCCTATATGATCTCATCCTAATGTGATTACATCTGCGAAGACCCTATTTCCAAATAAGGTCATATCCACAGGTACCTGGGATTAGGATTCCAATAAATCTTTTGGGGGACACAGTTCTCGCCACTATATGAGATGAAGAGGACTATGCAGATGGCCCCAGGAAGGGAGCTGTGCTCAGAAGCCCCAGCACTGGCCCCCAGAGCACAGCTGCCTCCCTCTCCTCCCTGGTACCAGGCACGTGCCCACACATAGCCATGACACCGCATCCTTGCCAGTGGGTAGTTTGGAGCATGTTCTCCCCTCCTCTCTGCCGAATGCCTGGGGACTCAGCTCAGGTATCACCCCCTTGATAAGGTGTTCCTTGACTCTCCTGCCACACAGCACACATCAGCTTCCCCATTTATGTTCCATGTTTATTTCATGTTTTTTATGTTATTGTTATGCTGTGTTGTGTTATGTTATGTTTTTCTCCATCCTGCTCTTATCCAGCTGATGCACTAGCACACAGTAGGCCTTCAGTGTTTGTTGATTGAAGAACAACCAGATAGAAAGATGGGTGGACAACTAGATGTATGATTGCTAACTATTCCCATAATCAAAAAGGCTTCCCTGACTACCCACACCACCTCACCTCTCCTTCCCTCATCCTTTTCCTATGTCTTATTTTTGCTTCATAGCAAAACAATTCCATTATCACATATATGTATTTTTTGGGTGTCTCTTTTCATCAGGTTATACACAATCCAAGAACAAGGATTTTGCCTATTTTTTACAGTACCGTATGCTTAGTGCCTACCACGTGTTTGTTTATAGAATAGGTAGATGAATGGAAAGGTGGTGGCCATTAGGATGGGTGGACAAATGCATGGGTAAAGGTGGTGGATAGGCTCCTGTGGCCAGGAGACTTGTCGCTCTCATCACAGTGGCAGCAGGTCTTAGAACCACCAGCACACCTGATCTTTGCCAGGCGCTTTGCTCCCTCTCCTGCCACCTGCAGACTCCAGGTTTATTTTTTACAGCTCTCATCTCAGGGCAAGGCCACTGCACTCCCCGCCTGGGATTATTAACTGTCTGAGGCCAGAGCTCTGCTGCACCTGCCCTTGATCCCTCTGAAATACCCCCTGCACAAGGGTGTGAGATCTCAGCCTCAGCCGGCTCTGTCATGGGCTGAGTTTACATAACGTGTTTTGTAAGCAGAGCAGTAGCGTGCTGCCCTGCGCAGCTGCGCATTACACCTGCACCGACCTCCAGGTGGGAGTGCACATGTGTGCATATGCATGCACGTGTTTCACGTGCACTCTGCCAGGAAGGTGGAGAAGGAGTATTCTCCCTCCCTGGAGGGGCTCACTTTATATCATCTGCTTGTCTCCCAGGCCCATTTATTATGGAAAGTGGTAAGAGCTTAGAGCAGGAAGGGGGCCACAGAGGGTAGGGCGGCTGCAGCCAGGTATCTCTACCCATCTACAGAAGTCAAAGCTAAGCATGAGGGCCCGGTGGTCATCCAGATGGTGACAGTCACGTCTGCCACAGGGTGATCACACACAGAGAATCAGCAGGGAGACCGGAAAACTGTCCCTGTTGCACTGGGGAGAGGGTTTCTACCTGGGCGGGGCTCCTGCTGAGCAGGGAGCACCCAGACTTGTTAAGAAAGGAAGTAGAGGCAGGACCGCTGGACACTTAAAGGATGATTCTGACAAGCTGGGTTAATTCTCCACGTCTGCAAAGCAGGAAAGGGTCTCTGGTCTCGAGCCAGTGCACCATCTGCTCTGGTCAGGCCACCAGGGGCCCCAAATGAAGCTCCTTTCCAAATCCCGTGTGAGTCATTCCTATCATTGTGTGCCATTGTCTAGGACATGCCATCCTTTCCACCCCATCTTCCTGGTCACATTTTATGGCACAGATTAAGTGAGTGATGAAGATAACTATCCTTGTGGCTGGATGATCTCCTCTGAGGCCTGGGGACAAGTTAGGATCCCTGCTGAGCTTCATGTCCAAAGGGCAGCTCCCCAGTGCTGTGGCCAGTGTGGAGGGAAGAGGCCAGGATATGGGTCAGAGCCCAGGATGCTGAGGCCCGGCCGGAGGAGGCTGGCACCTTCAGCTAGTGCTATGCCAAGTGCCACAGGCAGCTCCGTCTGTCCAGCCTCAGAGCTGAGATCCCAGTCTGCTGCCAGCTCGGGAGGGAGCCTTGGCTTCCTGTCCATTGTCTACTTGGGGCACACCCAGTGTGTTCCTGAGGTGACCTGGAGAGGGAGGAAGGGAGGAAGGGAAAGAGGGAAGGGGGCCAACCCAGAGCTTGGTCAGGGTAGGAGAGGGGAAGTGAGAAGGGAAGACTTGGTGTTTTTCCTTGTTTGTGTTTTGTATTAAAGAAAACAAATAATATCCTTTGAGAAAACCATTAAACAAAGCACATCCTCAGGCCCCAGAGGCCCATTGTGGCTGCCTGGAGCCTGGAATTCATTCATGCCTTTCTGGCTAGATTGTTGGAAGCAAGAAAGATGGGGTGGGAGGAAAGGGCTGTCATTAAAATATAGTTTGGAATCTGTCCTTCCCCCTGGACCCTAAATATCTGGTGCATACCTTCAAGGTCTATGTGCCCTCTTGACCCATCTTCTTACCACGCCTCTGGGAAGAAATCCAGGGCTGTTAATGTTCCCCATCCCTCCCCCAGTTGGAGACTGATTCTTGTGAAGGTAGAAAAGTGGGACGCTCTCGGTGGAGCCCCAATCCAGAGTGAGGGATGTGCGCCTCCTCGCACAGCGGTCGGGGCTGCAGCCCACCGATCCACCATCACTCGTTCACTGCATGGTGTCTCTGGGCCTCAGCCTCCCTGCCCTCCGGGTGAGGGTTGGGGCCAAGTGCATGCCCATGGACCACTGCAGCAGACCGGATTCTGGGACTCCTCCCTACACCTGTGTCTGCCACACCAGCCTGTCATAGTGCAGGTCACAGTCGGGCTGTGTCATAGCGAGGCCCAGGTACCCCATACTCCACTCTGGGCCGCTAGAAATGGAATGGTAATACTCTCTGCCGTGTTACCACCATTCTTCTCATTGGGGGTGGAGGTGGTGGGAAGGAGGTAAGAACAGAATTGGCCATCAGCCCAGCTTCTGCAATAATTCTGCCAGGCCTGGCGTTTGCTGGATCAGGCCTGCATTCTAAGTAGAAGGTCTCTTTGCAAATGATGTCAGTGTCTAAGGAGTTGTCATGAAGACAATATGCAAAAGACCATCCTTAGAATTTTCCCCAGTCCCTCCTTTGAAGTTTAAAAAGGAATTTAGCTATTTGCATGTTTTCCCTAAATACTTCCCAGGCGATATAAGGGGAAAGGATCTTGGGTAAAAGCTTCCAGGGGAGCCGAGCCTAGGATTAGGAGGCAGTTTTCCTCTGTTCACGGCAGACTCCATATCCTGGTCCTCTCAACTGCACAGAGCAGAAGGTAAATAACATTCCTATTTTGTTAGGAAACTGGAAATTGGAGAAGCTTGTTCCTGCCTGATAGCCAGTGACTGCATACCTGGTCCCTGTGAGGGCCATGAGCAGCTCTCTGGATTGGGGCTCTGTGGGAAGGGCCCCACTGGTCTCCCTTCACAGGGCTCAGCCCCCATTCGAGGGAAGGTAGAGACATCAGCACCCTGAATTTGCTGCCCCGTCTCTGGAAACCTTAAAGTGTTCGCTCAGTTCTCTGGGACTGAGTACCCTCACTTGTGTTGGATAGCTTGGACATGATGAATTCTGGGGTCCCCATGATGCGCCCTGTTCTTTGAGTCTGAAATCCTGGCATCTTTCCCTGGGGAAGCATTTTCCATTTTCCATCTGGATTTGATAGTCAGACCCTAGCCTCTCCCATCTTCTTCTCCCGAATGCTGTCGTGGTTAGTGTGGTCCCAGATGCCCTTTGCTGTCTTAGAGGTCATTCATACCCCCTCTCTCCCACATCCCAGGGCTACCACCCGATGCCCCATGAAGTGGAGATTGCGCACACCAAGAAGCTGTTCCGGAGGAGGAGAAACGATCGAAGGTAGGAGAGACCGTCTTGAGCACTGGGTGTTCTTTCCCACGTCTGTGGTGATGCCAGTGCTGGCCTATGTTGCACTCTTCTGGTCACCAGCTGCCGTGAGCTGAGGTCAGTGGCACAGTGAGCTCGGTTATTGCTTGGGGATTCCCAAGAGCAGCAGCGTCTCGGACGGAGGAATGGGTCCTTTGGGAGTGTGACAGAGGGCCACCATCCCTTCTGCCTCTTCCTGGGCTTTTCAGGTCAGGGGGAGCCTTCTCCCATTGACCTCTGAGCAGCAGCAGCATCCTCAAGGAACAGAACCTGCTGGCCACGTATTTTGAGACATGGCCTTCAGGAGGCTCCCGGAGCTCATGAGTCCAAGGGCATCTGTCTTCCTCTTTCAGTTGTTGGGAATTGTTCCTGTGAGAGCCAGCTGTTCCATGACAGGCAACACACAGATAGCAGTGGCCTGTGCCATTGCTCCCAATGCCTAGAGC
>RJWT010005572.1:0-30725 GCA_004365215.1 Cuniculus paca | reverse complement strand
ATGTTCTTAATAATTTGGGGGCGTTTTCAGGTGGAGGTTGGAAAACTGACATTTTCACTAATAACATCTTCTAACATCTTGGATACATTTTTGCATCTCTGTAAATTACAAAATCAACCAAAGGGCACTTTCTGACCAAATCATATCAAATCTTGGAGCTTTACATTTATTACCCAGTCTTAAAATTGGCAAAACATTCCATTCTCTTTCTGTCTTTTTTTTTTTTAAAGGACTTACAAGGTAGTACATGCAGCTAGGGTCACTGTTTTCTTTTATAGAAACACAAGCTTGGTGGCATTTCATTTGCTCAAGTCCTGTGATTGGGGAGGGGTGGCTGAAGCGATGCTGGTGCTTCTGTAAACTAATCCTATCATCCAACCAGTCACGAAGCTCATCTCTTCTGCCCCCAAGTCCCTCATGGATGGAAACACTAGTGTGTCTTTCTGTTCTTTTTCCACTGCCCCTGTGTTATCTGAGGCTACTGCAATAGTCTTATTTAAGCTGTCATTTCCTTATTTTTTACTACCCATCTATTCACAGTACTTTTCTTTTACTTATTAAAAAAATAAAATCAGGGTAGTCTTTTTCAAACACAGGATGCAGATACAACCCTTTTAATTCCTGCACATGCTGCCTTTCTGTGTTGGAATTTTATTACTTCTCCTTCCCAATTTACTTAGCCCTCCAGAACCTTGTTTGGTGGCCCCTTCCTCCAGACCTTATCCTGAAGTGCTCACATCTCCAGTGCAAGTCGCTTTCCTCTTCCTTGTCTGTACTAGACATGCACTTTCTGTCGTGCTTGTCAAATGTATCTGAACCTATTTATTTGCCTTCTACTCTCTAGAGCAAGGAATCACTGCACGCATTTTGTTCATTCCATCACTCTGCAGAGTTCCCAGCACTCCGTGGTATTTTCAACAAATGCTGTTGAATTGAATTAAAACTCTATTCAAAATGCTGTTAGTCTTCTTCAGCCTTGTCACTTTTGGTTCTGTCACCTGTGACACTTCCCCTGCAAGCTCAACTATTCTGCTTCAGACTCTTTGCAGGGAATAATTCTGGGAAAAGGAAAATGTATGTGGCCTTGAGTCTTTGAGTCCTGATCATGACTTCAATAAAGTAGAGGAATTTATATCATGTAAAAAAGCCATCAGGAGAGTCTTCAACACACCAAAGATAAAACGATGGCCACATTTTGGAAATGGGATGGAGACACTGGTGTGTAGGACGGCTGTAGTGTGCTGACTAGAGAACAACTTGAATGTCCTCTTGGATCCCATCTTATGGTCTGGATGAACTCAAGGGTTTCTGCTGGCAGAGGGTCAGCTAACTTATATCTGGAGCTTACACAAATGAATTTAACATAGAATGTTCATACAATTCTCTAAATTTCATCTGAGTGTAAATCATTACTCCTTTTTAACTACAAATTTTGTTATGTAATACTATATTGTATGCAAATGAATTTAAAATCTAGGTAGCAAAGATGTGGTAGAAGATTAAGAAATATTAAACGAATAGTCAATTGTGCAATTGAGATTAAATAGCAAGTGCCTGTCAGCAAACCAGAGATTTGATAACATAGGAGGCAGAATGTGCAATTACCTTGTAACTCCCAAGAATTAGGATGTTGTCCTAAGGATATTTTAGCAAGATTAAAAAAATTAATACAGCAATTTGCTTTTCTAGACTTGTATCAGTATGTTAGAAAAATACTTTTTTTCTGTCGAATATCTTAGATGGGCCCCAAATGAAATCCAGACCATTTGGAAGAAAACAAGTTAAGTATCATGTCATATGAGTTCCTTAACATAATGTTAAGTGAAATATGTCAGACATAAAAGCTCAAATATTTCATGGTTTCTCTTATATGAGAAACACAAAATATACCTATATACACACTTATATACATCTACACACACACACACACACACACACACACACATTTAGAATCTTCCCAAAAATGTATATGTTAGGAAAAGAAAAACTTGTATAAATATTTTAATACTAAACTTATTGAGACATCATGAGATTAATACAAGTTACCTTTGGCCTCTACAATTATAAGAGGTGCTCAAATGGTGGCCATTAGCCTCCAGACGTTTATCACTACGGAGAACTGTGGAAGTATGTACACTTTTTTTTTTTGGTGGATTCTGTATATACACATACAGATAAAGAACAACATTGACGAGAGATAAATAGGAAGTAGGGAAAAGTTCAATTACTTCCCCAAATTACATATTATGTTCTTTTAAAAAGACATACAAGCCGGGCGTGGTGGCTCACGCCTGTAATCCCAGCACTTGGGAGGCTGAGACAGGCGGATCGTTGTGAGTTTGAGACCAGCCTGGGCTACCAAGTGAGCTCAAGGCCAGTCTGAAAGGCATAGTGAGACCCTGTCTCCAAAACAGGGCTGGGGATCCAGCTCAGCGGTCTAAGCGCCTGCCCGGCAAGCGCAAGGTTGTGAGTTCAATTCCCGGCGCCGCAAAACAACAACAAAAAAAGACATACATACATACTTGTTTCATTTATGTTACTCATTATTTTAGTTCATTGAAAAGAAAGTTTTGTGTTACTATCTGTTTGGATCTTTTCTGTAAGAATCTTTTTGTACTCTGAGAAACTACTTTGTAGATAATGATACACAGTGTAATAACTATTTTTATTCTTTTTTATTAGGTTATGAAATTTTGTTTTTTAATGAAACAAAAATGACAAGAGAACTTTGAATATATGGAATCTATAATTATATAGCTTCTGGATAACTTTTGCTAAACTCGAAGCTGATAGAAAATCATTTCTCACATCACAAATAGGTATATAAGACATAAAGAACTGGCACATGGTAATTAGGCTTCTTTTTAAGGGAAAATGTAGAAAAGAAAATTAAGTGATGTATTACGAAACTGCTAAAAGCTATTTAAATATATGATAGTTTCTGGAAAAAAATTTAAAAAACAACTGAAAATGATTTATTTGGCAACTACCTATATAGAACTGATGATGTGGCAGGTACTGATTGCACTGAACAGCCCTCAGAGGTAGTGCTGTTTCCTTCCCTATTTTATAAAAGAGGAAGCTGAGTTATGAGGGCATTACGAAACTTGCCCAAGATCACTTGGCTAGGAAGTGTCAGAGTTGAGATTCATATCTAAGTGGCTGGCTCTGTAGTGGGTCTGCTCACCAACCATTTGCGCTCCTACTCCTCCTAAGAATCTGATGGAATCTGCCAGCCACATCCTAAGCAAGGGAGAAGAAATTTGTTTAACTGGCACATGGTCTGTTACCTCTGAACTGAATCAGCTCTTCATCGTAATCCTCACTAGCTTTGACCAGATTGGTTATAGTCCCGAGGCTAAGACAAGCATATTTAACTGTTTCCCAGATAGGAAACTTTGCATGACCTATTACATCATTTCTGGAAATATGGTACATGGAAAAAAAGATGAATAGCTAGCTAAAAGATTGTTTTTCAGAAACAGCAGCGGAGAATTTTCATCATAGTTTTCTGACATGAGATCTATTTACCATGGAATTTAACTCCTGCCAGTGATGGTTGTTCTGGCCTAAAGGTCTGAAAGTTAAGTCAAAGATACACTCACTGCTGATAACTTGGGCTGAAGTGCTGCCGCTACATGTCCAAGGTCAGGTTCAACAGTAGCATTTGACCTGAGTTTCTGGAATATAACTAGTCTTGGGCAGCACTGACTCGTGTTCCTTCAGAGACTGGTCTAAAGCAGGGGTTTATAAAGGAAAATATTCCCACAAGGGTTACCACTCATGCCAGCCTGCAATAAGAAAGAGTTTTGTAGATGAATGGTGAATATATGAATACACACACACGCAGTCACAAAGCAATTTATTGTAGACCTATAAACTTTATATAAATAATGTTTGATTCTTTTCAAGTGTGTGTGTGCACACACAAGCACATACACACACACATGTTTATATACTATAGTCTCATCAGAGCTTGAAACAACCTATAAAGAAACTTGGTATGGATGAGAAACTTCCTTTTAACAGCGCGAGAAGAGACAGATTTGGAGGATCTGAATGGATAAGATTGGGAGAGAAAGAGGACCTCATAGCTTCTTGACTATTTTGCACACAGTATGATCAGCATCCAGAGGTGAGTGCACAGCAGAGGCAAATCCCAGCTGGACAGGAAGAGCTGCTCACTACCACAGGCAAGTCAGTTAACCTGTGTTCCATTCAGGGACGCCTTGCTATTTATTAAACAATCAGAGACACCTTTAGCATCTATGTCTTTCATGTGGAAGAAAATACCATGAATATTCCATATCACAGCAGACAGGCATGTATCAGTCACGCTACATTAAAATTAGGCAGCCTTTGGTAAAATGAAAGTGGCTTTTCACCTTCAGGATTACCCCCATTCTTTGGTCCCTTCTGGAGTGATGTATGTGATAGATGTCTTTCGCACCTGGGAACTCTGAGTCCCTGTTTCTAAAGGAGGTTCCTTTTGAGTGTAACCCCAGAGAAGGAAGTCAAAACAGTACAATTTATGGATGTTTCATTGTCTTTTTCTTTCTTCATGCTATGCTTAAGTTCAAATGCCATCAGAATCCATTTTTTGGCCATATACCTTTGTGGCCTTTAGTTCAAAGCAGATGGGGGTAGGAAGAAAGAGAGAGAGAGAGAGTTAGAAAAGGGGAGCAAGCAAAAGAGAGAAAGAGAGAGAGAAAGAGATCCTTACACTCAAAAGCATTTATTTCAGGAAGACAATTCACATTCCCCTGTGCTCCTAATATTTATAATGTATACCACACAAAGAAAGATACAATTTCAACCATTTTTAATGTTCAAATCTGTAAACAATGTTTTACTATTCCTTAAAGAGAAGAGATATTTAACTTGGCCTACCTTTGCTCTGTGAGAGACATTAACAGCTTGCTCTACCCTGTCCAGGGATTTATATCACTGTCACCTTATTAACCTGTAGCCATTTGATTGGATTTTCTTCTTGTCTAGTGAAGATTTTTCTGTCCAGGTGCTTATTCACTTACCAGGTTGAGGTTGCATGCAAACATTTTGCTTGCTAATTTAAACTGATGCATAACTTGGGACAGAATGAAAGGTTACAATACTGCTTTTCAGGGACACCTCTGCATTTTGAATGAAACAGGCATGAAATGACTTTCTTTGGGGATCTAGTGAAAATTTATGAAAGCTCAGTTTGAAGTTTTAGAAAAACAGAAGCTGAGAGAAATAACAAGCTCTTGTGTTTGGTGAGAAAAAAGGAAACCCTGAAGTCATGTAAAAGTTTGATCTTGGTGTCAGCTCCACGTCGACATTAAATGTATATGTTACAGATTTGAATGACTTTCCAGAACAGAGGCAGATGGCTCTGTGCACAGATGACGAGCATGTTGGGCTGCAGATGAGTGTGGGTGGAGAGCTTCCAGCTTTGAAGTCAAACCCTGGAACTGGGTGGGTATGAGTCAGGCATGTCACTTCTCTGAACCTCAGTTTCCACAAACATGCATGTGAATCTCCCCCGAGATTGTGGAGAGAATCACACAGATGATATGAGGTGTGTAGCACAGCATCGGTATTCAGAAAGTCGCATTAGCTTGTTTTCTTCATTGCCATTTCCAAGGCTCCTAGCTCCTTATGTTAAAGTCACAAATGTGTAGGTGTGGACATGGACACGCACACCACATCACATCACGCACCACACACACATACACACACACACACACACACACACATGCATCCTTAGCACTTCTTGATAGGAGGAGGTACTGGAACATCAGTGCAGCAGACAGTCACATGCCTGCTCATCTTAAAGGAGCCCTCATTTCTGTGGGCCAACCACCCATATTTTGAGTCCAGTCAGCCCCTCTGCTGCCCACACTCCTTCCTCCCTCAAGAACTCACTCTCCAAGCTCACTTTCTCCTCGAACTTTTCCCTGGTGGCCCTTCTCCAGGGTTCACACAGTACCATGGATCTGATATTAAGAGCGTATTCTGTGCCAGACACCATGCATGTGCTGTACATGCACCAGAGCGCTTGTCATCACGCGATGTTGCATTCATAAATGTGTGCTATTCCTGCCTCAGAATGAGGGAAACAGGTGAATCTTCAGTCAGGTGACTCTAATACTGGGAAAGCTCCTTTTCTGCTCCCCACAATGTTTCATCAGGAATAGCTCACACACTGCAAGGTGGTGGTACTCAAATCATCCCAGGAGCCCTGCAAGGGCCACCTCAGGGAGTACGCCAACTTCCTCTGGCCTAGCCTCTTTTTCCCACCAACATTTCGATCAGAGCATAGAAAAGCTGCTGCTTGATGATTCCTCTTGATTCTGGCAGACCCACCTTCCTGCTTTGGTCTTCTTTGCCCAAAGTGTTCTCCTGGTTTACTCTGCACGCATTTATGAATCAAATTACATAGTCTGATAGGGTGCCTTTTTGGAGGTTTCAATTATAATTGAATTGCCTGTTGAGTTTCATTTGACAAGAACTGATATCTTCATCATATGCTAACATTTATTTAGATCTTCTCTTATGCTCTTCAGAAAGGATGATGATTATCTTTTCCATAAATATTTAATATTTCTTTGAGGTTAATCCTTGGTGCTTTGTGGCTTTATTGCATTTGTGAGTCTTTACTTCTTTTACTTTTTCTATTCCTTGTGTATAGAAAGGCTATTGAATTAAGCACCTTGCAAAAAGATCTGACAGGAGCAAGCTTTTAGTGGTTCTAATCATCAAAAAACATTATTTACTTTTCCATGTGGAAATTCCTTTGAAAAAGGGCTCTACTGTTTAAAAGACCAAAAACCCATGATCTAGGGTACAGGGAAGATGGTGAAAAAATAGGTTTTTTCCTGCACATTTGTGATACTTTTCCAATCAAGACATTCTGGAATTCAAGCCTGGGAGGCCATCTGCTTACCTCCCTATGCTTGACCCAGATTGACAAAACCTTGGGAACTATGGCATCGAGATATAACAACAGCTATCAAACAGGGAAATGAGGGGAAAAACAGTCTTGCATAAAGGCAGAAGACTCCCCCAACTAATCTGAAGGAAGGTAACATAATTGTGTCTGCTGGAAAGTAATAAGCATAGACATCGGCTCTGAAGACAGATGTGAAATGAGCTTACCTTGGGAAAACTCGCCTGTCTTTTTAACTGCAAATAAGGCAGGCATCATACTACAAAGATGGTGTCATTTTAAGACATCTTGTTAGAGGATTCTGAAGGTTTTGTCATGATAAAAAGCTTCAAAAGAATTCCACTCATGGAATTACATGGGGACCTGCTGCTGTCCTAAATGGTCCCAGCCATGCCAGTAATCTTTCAGTTCAGTGACAGGCTCAGCAGGCAAGTACGAGTCCTACTTTTGTATTTATTCAGCTATCTACTATACTTATCTGATAAATATTGATACTAATAAAATATTTTTATAATAAAAAATGTAAATCAATATTTGAACCTCCGCAGGGAAGAGGAGGTTACTAGAATTAATTGTTGGAGAAGGATCAGAATCCACAGCAGGAGAGCGAGGAACTGCTGCTTTTGCAGTTTTTGTCGCAAGCTCATCTCAATAGCACATCAAATGGTGAGAGCTATTTCACAGGTGTTTGGACCTACAAAGCAGATGAATGGTTCAAACAATAAGTTTCATATCATCTTGTGGAGGCAGTAATTCTTTGAACTTATAAAGTTAGGTCCATGGAATACAATAAATCAAAGAGCCAATTTTACATCAAGGAGAAGAAAAGCAAAATACAAGAATGAATCATCTAGAAGAGAAAGGGGAAGGAAAGGGTCAGCAGAACTAATCAAGAAGAGAGACACAGAGAGAACATTTCTCATTGCAGCAGTGGCTCCAGAGCTGGAGAAAGATTTATTCAATCATTCAGTGAATACTGACTAAGCACCTACTTTACTTCAGTGTGGTGTTAGGGACTGCAGAGGATACAATGCAGGCTGAGCCAGATGAGATTGCTCTACACAACTGCAAGACGACCACCAAACACGACTTTGTTGATCATGACGAAAGAGCCTTTTGACATGACATGGATTAAGAAAATCTGCATACCTAGAGACAGGCAGTGCTCCATTCGGAAAACTACTAAAACAAGTAGTCATTCAATTCACTCAGCAATTATATTTTGGGGCCTTCCTGTGCCAGGGACTGGGGACAAAGCAGAACCTGCCTCAAATCTTATCTTATTGGAGATAGAATGGTAAATATAGCCAGGAAACAACAAATAAATATATTCAGAGTGATAAGTGTGAACTGAAAAAAATGGAGCAGGGCAAGGAAGATTGTGAAGGTCAATTTGTTACCATTTCTGATGCAGTTTTCAAGGACTGACTGAGCAAAGTCTCTCTGATCAGGTAATATCTGAAAGTGGACTTGGTGAAAAGGAGGACAGGAACTACTCGGATATCTAGGGAAGAGCGGACATGTGCAAAGGCCCTAAGGCAGGAGTATGCTTGGAGTTTGTAGAAGGAGAGTCAAGGCAGCTAACAGACATGTAATAAAGGGAATGACAAATGAAAGGAAAGAGAAAAGGGCAGACAGAGATGAGGACAGAAGAAGGCATACAAAGAGGGAGAGGAAGAAGGCAGGAGGGGAGAGAAAAGGAAAAAGGGAAGAGAGGGGAGGAATGCATGGGACTGAGGCATAGAGGCAAGTAACAGGGAGCATAGGGCCACTGTGAATCCTAGGACTTTGTAATGAGATGTTTTGAGCAGAGGTGGGGCATGATTCCACTGTATTTCAGGGGAATTAGGATCCTTAGATGGCAAGCTTTGGGAGATGCCTTTCTAGGGGTGGGATTTAAGGCCACAGGAAAAAAGCTGGACTCATGGGCCAGCAGAAGGCCCTCTACAAGGAAGGAGGAGGGGAACATCACACCTTTGTTCCCTGTAGCTAGGATGTCTGAGAAGACAGGATGAAGACTACCAGGAATGGGAACAAGAAGGTGGACACATGGGACCTCAGCTAGGGTCTGCCATGGAATTCCATGGTGTGGTCCTGGGAAAATACTTTCTTACAACTCTGTGTCCTCTGGGAAGTGGAACACTGGCAAATAGGTACTCAAAGGAGGGGTACCAGAGAGTGTTCACAGTGGAGCTGGCTGGGACAACCTGAGTTAGGAGCCTGGCTTTAATCACTGAAGTCTCTGGCCTGAGACAGGTGCTGTTTCTTCATCTGCAAATGGGGCTAACAGATCTTCCCTCCTGGGCTCGTTGAGAGGTTTTGGTTAGATAATGTTTGCAAAGGCCTTGGCTCCTAGCAAGTGTTCACATGCGACAGCTCAGATATGAAGGTGACCTGGCTGTGACATCTGTTACCCCATGGATCACCAGAGTTGACTGGGCTGACTTAGCTGGCTCGGCAGGCACCCCCTTCCTCCCTCACTGCTCCATGTGCATCCCTCTGGAAGCTGCACGTTAGGCTGATGAGGACACCATCTCCAGCAGAGGACAACCGTTTCCTCAGTCAAGCGTTTGCGAGTTGCTGCTCTCCCCTGCCACAATCTTCAAACAAGCCCTTGAATGTGACAGTTAAATATTACTAAGTGGAGTAAGTAAGATTGTAGCTCGAGATCCTTTTTATCCCCAGTCTTTTCTGAACAACACTAGCATATAAATAGCACTTATTGTCAGTCAAGCCTTATTTTATGTGCTTTTCATGAATTAGCTCATATATTCTTAAAACATCCCAATGCAGCCCAATAAGGTACTATTACTATTCTTACTTCACAGACAAGGAAGCTGAGGCACAAAGAGGGAAACAAATCATCCAAGATCACACAGCTAGTCAAGGACAGAGCTGAGAGTGAAACCCAGGGGATCTGGGTCCAGAGTCAGCCCAGACTCTTATCAAACACTGTGCTGACTTTGTCTTTGGTGATTCAATCCTCATCAGTCTTTATCAAAAATAGGAAACAACTCCTATCGCCTTGAGTCATGTAAGGGATCTAATGTGTTTGATTTTCCATGACTTAGCAGGTCGGACAGGCTCCTGGCCTGGCCCCAGACTGGGTACAGACATGACATCTATCTGGTCAGATCACCAGTGCGAGGATGATGACATTCATATGAGGTCACGAGCAAGCGTTTACTATGGGGCAGCTCCTATTGCCAAAAACAATCGTACCTTTTATGCAACAAAAATACTATCATATAGTGGACACTCTTTAAAAAGTAACTTTGTTGCTTCTTTATTTCTGAATTTTTAACAATGATTTTTCATGATGATTGTGCCTGGTAACGAGAGAAGACTGGAACCTCTTCTGCAAGGTCTTTTGTCAGATGAACCTGCTGGAAGACCTGCCTGTTACTATGTAGAGCCAGGCCTGAACTGCCAAAGCCTGTGGGAGCAGCTCAGGTCCAAATACTGTGCAATGTTCACTGTCTTGAACCACAGTGAATGAACCAGAGGGCCAGAAGCCTTGCAAGGTGGGCAGAAGGAAGTTAAACCATCTTTCCCATGTGCCTCTTGCTTCCGGTAGGTCAGTCCTGAGCGTCTTTATCCTCAGTATTCTATGTTTTCCTCCTTATCCTAAGCTGGAGGAAAAAGAATTATTCCCTCTCTCTGGCGGAGAAGGCAGCTCCTTTCTCAGTAGCAACAAGAGCAACAAGAACAAGTGGTGGACACTGATGCTGCTTTCCTAACATCTACCTTCCCAGGCATACCCTGATTCTGTGGTGTGAGAGCACCTGCTTCTGGTTCCTCTTGAAGCTGGGGTGGTCCCTATCCCTGCTATGGTCTGTGTGATATAAGTAGAACTCTACTTCTGAGAATCCTAACATTTTACTCATGAAAAGACACAGCTTCCCTGCTCTCTTCTCCCCTTCTTCCAGCTGGGTATGATGTGTAGAGCTTGGAGAATGGAAAAGTTGCCATCCTACACGGATGAAGAGGAGAGACATGTGCTATGAAGAAAATAAGAAGAAAGTGGCAGGTTGTTGGGTCCCTAATGTCAGGGCCTTGGACTGCCACTGCTGGGCTCTGGCTGGGAACCGTAAAACCCTGAAGGATAATTAAGCCAGTTGGATTCTCTTACATGACACTTAACGCAGTTTTAACAAAAACAAACAGACAAAAACAAAACAAAAAACTGCCAATACTCTCACTGTATGCTTTCTGGGTATATTGCATTGAATCCTCACCATACACTTCTGATAGAGGAGCTATCACCATCCTCTGCAGCATATGAAGAAATCATACACTTATCACAGTGGTGTTATACTTATCCAATCTGTCAAAATGAAAAATTGAGCCCAGGTGAAGCTGGACAGGTTGCTTAAGGTCTCAGAGCAAGAGGTCACGGCAGGGTTTGAACCCAGCAGTCTGATTGCTGGACCACATGTGAGTATATACACAGGATGACCAGACTCCAGTGCCTTTCTGTTCCCATATCAGTCTCTCCCTGTCAGCACCAGGTCATTAGGTTCTCCCAGAATTACAACATTGGCTATGGGGTTCCCTTTCCTGAGCAGACTGTCTCCAAGTCCCTCTGGATGGGTAAGTCAACAGCAGTTTCATGTACAAGCCAAATGATGAGACTAGGGGTGCTGGGGAATGATGAGGAAGGGGGTGGGATGGAGCTGCTGTGGCAAGGCGGCTCTTGCGGCCATGGACTTTGGACGGGAGCCTACACCTTAAGGAAGGAGTCCAGGGACAGGCTTGTGCTCCTGAGATGTAGGCTGACATCTACACAGGTGTCGACAGGGAACACTGAGTTGGACAGGAGGTGACACAAGGAGTCAGAGTAGCGCAAGAAGTATGAACATGGAATTTGAGTCAGGCAGATACCCGTTCAAATCCGGGCTCTGCCATTTACTTCCTGTGTCACCTTGGTGAGGCAAGATAAGACCTCTTTTCTTACCAGCGTCCTCCCCTGTAGCACAGAATAGGGCAGGAGTAAAGATGAGATGGTTCACAGAGTGCTTAGCAGCGCCTGCCTACAATGAGCGTATTGCAAATGCTAGTTGGTATACTATTATTATTAGTTGATAGTCGAGGCTATTTCTCATTCTGAAAGTGTTCCATCCAGAATCTTTGTTTTAGGTTCATAAAAATGTACACCTGTGTAACATGATGATTTGTTTAGAGAAAATGTTAAAATCAATACAAGATAGTGAATTTATTAGAAAGATCAATTCAGACAGCCCTCATGTAATCTCAAAGACTGATAATTCTAGCTCCCCAGGGGCTTTCTTATAAAGAAAACAGTCTTTACTCCAATCATTCTTGAGAGTATGAGGCAGATTCTTTCTTTTCAGAACCATGGTCTGTTCAGAATTTCATGTCCCTGCAGAGGCACTGCTCAGCAGTTTGCTTGGCAGGCTGACAATGGCTGTTCCTTCCACACAGTATGGTCTGCCTGGGGCACATCAAACAACAATGCACAGGTGATCGGCCAGTGATGGGTGTCTCAGAGACAGACGTGGCCAGATGAAAGCTTGTTGTACTTTGGTACTCCTCCCATGGACAGGCGGAGGCTCATCTCTGCCCCTTGAGTCTGGGTGGGTCTTAGTGACTGAGGGATGGCAGTAAAGTGATGTCCTGGGACAGCCCAGCCTAGGTCGTATGGAGCCTTGTAGCTTTGGGCTGGCCTCCTGGAAGGTTTGCTGTTGGAACTTTTGGCCACCAAGTTAGAAGTCTGACTATGTGGAAAGGCCTTGAGGTAGTTTGGAGAGCCAGAGGGATGCAAGCTAGCCCAGTCTATTCGCTGTGCCTTCAAAAGTGCCAGGCATGTGAGTGAGGCCTGCTTGGACTGTGACCTATGCATTCACCAGTTGGATACCACCAAATGACCTCCATCAGTACCAAACAGAGCAGAAGAATCACCTAGCTGGTCCCTGTTCAAATTCCTGATCCTCAAACACACGAACAATGATGCTGAGGTTGCTATAAGCACCAAGTCAGCACAAATGCTGCTGGATCCTGTTACGCAAGCTCAGAGGCCAAACCATCTGCCAATGAAGGTTTTTCGCCAGGGCTCAATCACTGGGTTTTTGAAGACAAAAGCACCTGAGTGGCACAGAGGAGACACAGGGAAGTGTGCTTCCACTGGCCACCTGTTCTAGATGATGTTTCCAAATGAGGTTGAATATTTTCCTCTAGGAATACTGACGGATTACCAGAGGTGCCAAAGCTCTCCGCGAGGTGAATTCCAGGAACGTCAATGTCTTTTAGTAAAATAGGGAAGCTGCTGAATATTGTGGGGTCAACCTGGGGATGTAACCATCAGTGTCCATCCTTCAGAGGTGGCCGTTTGGTATGAGGATGTGTGAATTCAAGTGATTAGACACAAACTAAAAGACAGATGACTATTTATGAGAACTGTAGGTTAATTTTTTGGCTGTTCTTGGAATGGAAAATAATTGTGAATTTTTGGGGAAAAAATGCCAGGGCAATCTATGTTCTTGGCTGTGTGCTAAGGAGCAATTTTAGAGCATTGAAGTGCTTTCCATATTTTCTAATCACTCATGTCCAGCACTGATTATGGCTCTCAGCATTTCCTACTCCTGGAGCCCTCCACATCTTTCTGGGAGAGGTTTCACCTTGAAAGCAGGTGCCAGGATTCAGAAGGCACATCTTGCTCCAGCAGGAATGAACAGTTTAATTGCAGCATAGATCCACAAGGATCAGATGTTTTGGAAAATCACTGAGGGCCCAACTCTAAAATGACCTGCATTCACTTTCTCTTGTCTCAAAGAAACAAAACATAACCTCCCCTCCAAGCAGAAATAAAAACAAAAACAAGCTCTACCAGAAATGGAATTCTTCCAGACAAACAAATAAGCAAATGAGATATTTAGATTGCTGAGACTTGTGTGCATACACCCATACACCCATACACCCATACACCCATACACACACACACACACACACACACTCACTCACTCACTCACTCACAGAGAATTGTATGATAGAACATCTCTGGAAGGGCCAGTAAGATATTGATAACAATGGTTTCTTATGGAGATAATTGAGGAATTGAAGAAAATTGGGAAGCTGATGGAGGAGGAAGGCATTTTTTTCACTACAACCTTTCGTGGTGGTTAATTATGGCTGTCAATCTGATTGGTTTGACAGATTAATAAAGCACACTTTAAGTAATGTTTGAGTGGGCCAAGCAGGTATGAATTTGGGGACTATGTCTCTGCCTTTTCGTTTCTGTGCCCTTCCCTGTGTCCTGCTTTCCCGTCATCATGATGTAAGAGGCTTTGCTTCACCATTCCTTTCTACTATGATGCTCTTGCCTCAGAGTCTACTGACCACAGACTAAAACCTCTGAAATTATGAGTCAAAATAAACCTCTCATTCGTCAAATTGCAGATGTTGGGTATTTTGTCCCAGCAATGGGAAAGCTGACCAAAACACTTCAAAAAAATTCTCATCTAGAAATTTAATAAGTATGCAGCATGATTTCAAGCAATTATCTGATAAGTCAAAGCACTGTACAAAGAGCCGTGGTGTGCTGGTTATAATTTTCCTTTATGTGGACACTTTGCATCAATTAAATTTTGAGTAGTTATTTAAACCATTATGAGTTTTTATGCTATTTTAATTCATATTTTCTATAAGATTAACATAAAGCTTTTTCATATGCTAACTGAAATTTTGACATGTGTCATATTTATGATCTTTTCCTGGCTTGACATTTGATAAACTTCTTTTAAACAAAATTGATTTCAAATAGCATCAATCACATTTTTAAAACCACTCTTCTAATGGTTGTAGTTTTGTCTAATCACTTACAAAACATGTATTTGATCAACTGTAGCAGAATTTTTCTCAGTTTTTTTCTCTTTATGTAACAGTTTTGTCAGAGTTTTAAAAAAATCTGTTCATATCTAGTTTTCTGATATCATTTAGTTTCTATTAGTTAAAATTAAGTGTTTGTGAAATCCAACAATACATCAGTTAAATTAATCTTTTTTAAAATTAAGTTTATTGGTTTACTTTAGGTATACATAATGATCATATTCATCATAGGGAATTTCTACCTGTACATGATATATTTTGAGTTCTCTTTTTCCTCAGTCCCCTCTCCTTCCTTCAACCCATCTTCCCCTATTTACAAAGCTTTTTTTTTTTGTTTCATCCTTTTTTAATTATTTATTTTTCCTTTTCGTTTCTTTCCTTTCACCCTTCCCCTATCCTAGTTCTTCCCTTTTGAACAATTTCTTCCCATTTCATAATATGTATTGTACATTTTGGTCCTTATTTACTTTTTTTTGGAGCTAGAGTCTTGCTAAGCAGTTCAGGCTGGTCTCGAGCTCACTTTGTAGTCCAGGCTGATCCTGAGCTTGCAATGATCCTCCTGCCTCAGCCACCTGAGTGGAGGAATTATAGGCGTGTGCCACCATGCCTGGCTTGCCTTATTTACTCTTTCAGTTTCTCACACCAGGGAGATAATGCTATGTTTATGTAACAGTATAGTCTCAGGTTGCATCCATTCACCTAGAAATGCTGCAAATTTATCCCACTTTATGGTTGATTTCTTGATGATAGCCATTCTTTCTGGAGCGAGATGGAATCTCAGCATTGATTTAATTTGCATCTCTAATAAGTGATGTTAAACATTTTTGAGTATTTAAAAGTTAAAAAATCCCCACATATTATATATTGTATTAATTTTCAAAATAATGAAGCAGAATATTCCATTATATAAAAAAGCTACATCTTCTTTATCCATTCCTTGGTTGATGGCATTTGGGTTGTTTCCAAGACTTAGCTATTGCAAACTGTGCTATAAAAAACATGGATTTGCATATATTGCCATTTTGTGATGTTTTTAATTCTTCTGGCAAGGTACCCAGAAGGGGAAATGCTGGGTCAAATGGGACCTCTAATCTTAGTTTTTTGAGGAATCTCCACACTGATTTCCACACTGGTTACACCAGTGTACATTCCCACCAACAGTGGAGAAGGGTTGCTTTTTACCCCACATCCCCTCCAGCATTTGTTATTAGTTGATTTCTTGATGATAGCCATTCTTTCTGGACCGAGATGAAATCTCAGCATTGTTTTAATTTGCATCTTTCTTATAACCAGTGATGTTGAACATTTTTGAATATTTAAAAGTTTAAAAAACCCACTTTTTTTTTTTTTTGGCAGCACTGAAGATCAAACTCATGACTTCACACTTGCCAGGCAGGCGCTTACGCCACTGAGCTAAATCCCTGGCCCCAAAACCCACATATTGTATATTGTATTACTTTCCAAAACAGTGAAGCAGAATATTCTAAACTTATATATGGCACTTATAATGTGATAGGCAGTGTGCTAAATGCTGTATGTGTATTTACTATGATTTTTATAAAAACCCTACAGTGCAGGCATCATTGTATATCATTTTGGTTTTATAGATGAGAAACTGAGATAGAGAGAGGTTAAGTAAATTGTTCAAGGTCACACAGCTAACGAATGTAGAATTGGGATCTGGACCCAGAGATTCTAGATCTGGTGTCTTTCTTCTTACTCACTACAGAATACTACCTTTCCAAAAACAAACATACTCAGTCACTTGCTTGGAATTGAGTCACAACAGACAGAATTGTCCCTTTCTTTTCTCACATGGTTTATAAGAACAATAAGGTAGAGAATATGGTGGCTCAAAATAACCAAGATATAATTCACCTGCAATTGTAAGTCTGTACAGCTTTTGGGGGCTTTAGAATTGTGTGATTATCAGTTCATTATAATGACTTTGGCTATTATATTTGATTAATCTTTCTGAGCCATATCAGCTACTGTGTGCCAAGTGCTCTGCTAAACTTTGGTGAATAAAATAGAGTCGTGGCTCTCAAGACACTACTTCCTTGCAGAAAGACAGCCAACAATCTCACCAATTGCAACTAAACGGTGTATTGAGAGGTGAGGCAGGGATCCTGATTTATACTAGGTCACTAGGAAGTTTCCTTAGATACCGTGCTGAAGAAAGGCAAGGAGTGGAACTGGGAGAAATGGATGGGGTAAAGGGAAGGAAAAGGGTTCTGGCGGCAGAAACGGCTACAGCGAAGACGCTGAGGCTGAGAAGAGGTGCCTGTCTGAAGACAGAAAGGCGCACGTGGCTAAAGCGAGCCTGGAACAAGAACAAATCGTGGAGACCATGGTAAGGGCATCATGATTTTCCTAAGAGTCCGAGTAGGTCACTGAGTTTATAAGCAAGAGCGACACAATGTGATTTATTTTTTAAAGAAGATTACTTGGGTTGCAGTGTGGAAAATATGCGTAGGTGGCAGAGGCAGTGGAAGAAGTGGAAGACCAGTGAGGAATCTCAGTAGGAAGTAATGGCAGCTTGGCAGGAAGCACTGGCAGAGTGAGAGAAGTAGACATGTTTGAGAGCTCTGTTGGTGGCACAATATTTTATGAAAGGAGAAAAATGTTAGCTATGAAGTGTTACTGTGAAGAGTAATCTTACAGGTAGGCAAATGCTCTGTCAACTGCAGAATGCTCAACAAAGAAAAGTATTATATTGATGAGCAAACCAGGATCTAGAGAAACCGTAGCTTTTCCAAAGTCACATGACTTCTCAGGGGCCAGGAGGAGAGAGTGACAACAGTTGGCTTGAGATTCCTTCACTCCTTTCTCTGGGATGTACACCATGGGAAGCAAAAGAAAACTGGTGAGCAACTCTAATTCTCTTGTCAAATGAACCTCTGGATAAGTAAGAGTAACAGCATTTAGGATGCCCCTGGCTAGGATTACCTCCAGTAAACAGAACCTGAATCCTTGGTTAATACCGTATCAGCTATACAACTCTCTGGGGTGTTACAGGGATATGTTTAATAACCAAATGCTCCATGCTGTGCATCTGTGTGGGAGGTGACCCTGTGATCTTCATCTGTCATTCTGGGTGAGAAGTGTAAGTCTGATGAGGGCAGATAGCACCTGGAGAGCTGTTCTTGGGTCCCAGATTCTTTATGTTGTATGAATCTGTTGATTGCTGTACCCTTGGAATTAGTCAAAGTTTGATATTTCAAGAACTCTAAGGTGCATGGCATGCTTGACAGTCAGATCTTATGTGTTGTTCAATAGCACATACCTGTTTCTCAGGCCACATTCTTCCTATGATCCCTGCTAGCCTCCATATGATATCAGGCCCAATTATACAGTCCAGGGGTGAAGGGAGACAGACTTGGTTATATCTGAACCCTATGCTATGGCAAAGCTCTGATATTTATTTGACATATCAGATGTCTCACTACTAAAAATTAATTTTTCAGAATACTTATACAGTTGAAGAAACGCCATATATTTGGTTTCCTTGTGACCAAGTAAGTTGAAAGGACACAATACTGGAGTGATGATTCTAACTATTAACCCAGGAGGTGAACCAAGCCTTCTTGGTCTCCACTGACTGTTAGGCAATTATCTTAGGGTTATCTGAATGTTTAGATGCTCACCACTCCCCCTCCCCAAATGACAGAGGATCAGTACAATGTCAATGCACTACTGTGAACATCATTCCCTAAGCTACTCATAGTCCTCCTAAATCATGGAGCTCTTTTTCTTCTTTTTGAAGAGGGCAATTTATCTTCACACACAGTTTTTTTTTGAAACTTAGAAAGGATGATAAAGGAAAACTGTTACTCTAGTTGCATGGGAGGGAAACCTTCCCATTCTCTGCCTCATAATAAACTCTGTTTGTGCCAGAGGCATCAAAAGACAGAATCAGTACATGGGCTTCACATCCTACACCTGGTACCAAACCACCCATCATGAACTGAGCTGTGACAGATAAAACATGACAAAGGGTCAGGGCTCCCTCTGGCAGATGCTCACCAAGAGGAGGCTAGCAGGCTTGTGCAACAATAGCAAAGCCTTTGTCACTGTCTTTCACCCAAACTCCCAACCAAAGCCTGACGATTACCTTCTGCAAGTGGGTCCAGAGTGTGAATCATGAGCTGGAAGATGCTATTCCTCATGAGACTGTTGTGGAGGGAGGCAGAACTTCCACCTCGCTGGAGGCGTGGCTTAGCCTGAGTAGAGAAACCAAAGAGGCTGTTATTTTTCAGCAATTAATGGCAAGTGCATTATAGATTAGATCCTTACCTCATCTGGTAGTCATTCATCTCTAACACACGATCACACACTATTGAATCAAAGATTTTCACAGTACATTTCAAACCTCCAGAAGAAATGGCTTTCTCACATCCTTTCTTATCACACAAATTAATCACTTCCTTTTTTTAGAGCTTAGTAAATGCCAGGCAATGTGCTACATGCTTTGCATCATTCATCTCATTCTAGTGTTAACTTTAGATAGATGAGGAAACTTAGTTTAGAGTAATAAAATGAGGTGTCCAGGGCACACAGACAAAATGTGAATGACAGAACCATCGATCTCAGATTTGCTTTTCTCAAAGATTTTTACTAAACTAGTGGGTATTCGCTAAGCTCTTTGAATTATACATTCTATTAGACAATCTTTGAGTGTGTATATTTGTATCTATATCAATATCCATATTTGTATAGGCATACATACTAAAATATGAGCATCTAAAACATTTTTTTAAAAGTATAGAAAGTAAATGACAGAGTACTAGTATTTTCTCTTTGTTTCCCAAAGGATCCTCTTGTATATCTCCTGTGGAACTTCATTCCACCCCAGGGAGCACTATGGTCTGTGTAAGTGATGTCCGGAGAATGCAGCTTCTTATCATGAACCCATGGAGGCACCCTGGCTTCAATATGGATTCCTTTGCACAAACTTGTACTAGGTGTCATCCTTTGCCCAAATAAATGGAATTGAGATGTGAGGAATAAGGTTCTGAAGATGAAGTTACCTCCAAACTCTTTTATCTTCAAAAGCAAACAGTCTTAAAAGAAGCTCCATCCCAAGCCTACATATTTTGACGGATATTCATCCTAAATAGAAACTTCTTTTTTACCCTTGCTGATTTTATGCTGCATGTCATGGGACAAGATCCTTAGAGGTAGCCAACATTTATAGACAGATTTTATGTGAGGGGGAGGTGTGATGTACAATTTCTTTCTGAAATTTCATTCAAAAGCTTAATATGAAATAGCAGGTAAAAATAAAATACTGTTTTCTTCTGTCTTCCAATAATCTACCTTGTTGGAATTTCCCAAATATTTGAGTAATTTTAAAACCATAAGGGACTTACCAACAAAAATCCCATTAACGACTCCATAATTAAATATATTTGCAAAGTGCTATGCTTTAGAACTCATCCTTAGACTTTCTAGGCACTCATTAGACCACTATGTCTACACTAAAGAAATGTGATTAACTTGAGTTTGGGCAGTGTCTTCAAACTGTTGAACATATGCTCCTTATTTTAAAAAAATATTTATTAACCATTATGGTCCAAACACTTGGTGGCAAATGTGAAACCCATGGTGAAGTTGAAATATGAGTAAATTCTCAATATGAGATATATGGAAAACTCTGACTTTCTTCATGAGATTTGAGTTAACTGATGGTCTACTAAAATTATACTCTCAACACAACAGGGTTCAGAGAAGAATCAGAGGGGATTGCTGGTGCCTCGGTGGTGAAGGAGATCATTAGTTCCTCAAAGGAAGAGACTGAAGTTTTTGCTTGTAGTCTACAAGTGCATTTGGCATACCTTATGAGTTGTCAATGGACATCTTATTTCTTTGCTCTGAGCATTACAGGAGGAAGGATCAGGTTGTATCTTCATTACTATTAGTCTTTTTAGCATTAAAAGTCTATAATATTTCTAAATGCATTGTGCTCTTTAGTTATAGTGAATTTGAATGATTAAGGTTCAATTATTTTAGAGGCAAGGTTAGGAAACCCGAATAGAATTGAAATGTAATCACTGATGGCTTAGCACAAAAGCTTAGTTCATTTTTTTGCCACATTGCACAATCTGAAATGTGACGTGTTAATTGGATAGGAAGCAGAAATGCATTTTTTATTAATAACTTGTCATAACCACTGTTCGCATGGTCCTTATTGTGGGAAGCTGGAAGAACTGTGCTGTGGATATCTTCAACAGAATCAGATTACATCTACAGAAGAATCTAAAGCATGTTTTTCAGGCATTATGTATATATTGAATATATAAGTCTCATGCAACATTTCTTTTGATGGGTCCAAAAGAAATTTTCAATCGAAAGGTGTGTGCATGCAGACAAACAGAGAAAACAGTCATCGAACATTAGATTCCACATTGTCCCCAAATATCAGCTCAACATCCCTTGGAATGTGATTTGGAAATTTTTTACTCTTTCAACTCCTATAATAGTTTATGCCCAAAGGAAGAGATGATTCAAACTTTTGAAACCTCGGGTCCGAAATAGTATGTCAGTGAATGCAGAATTCAGCAGTTACTAATTGTAGGACAGAGTATACATACAGCACAGTGGATTAAGCTAGATATATATATTCCAAGGGAGAGGGTGATTTGCTGAGCACACAGCCCCCGGCTCCCACCCTTGCCCCACATTCTCCACAGGCACAGGAACAGGCAACAGGGCCGCTGCTTCCTACCGGTAGAGCTGGGTCATCCTTGTCCCTGGCTGTGGATGACTGCATAAGAGGAAAAGGCAAAAACAAAAAACAAACAAATAAATAAATAACAAATTACATAGAGGGTTTATATTTAATAACAAGCATGAGTAAAGAGAAAGATCATTTCTGCTTCTGGGACAAGTGAAGCCAAAACCTATTTCTAGCCAATATACAATGGTTTATTTAGGCACATGATTCATTCTCTTGAAAGACCAAAGCGAAACAGTCAGTTGAGATGCCCAGCAACAGAGGGCAGTGAAATTAATTATGGCCCAATCATGCAGTGGGATACCAGGTGGTCATCAGAGTGAAAGAGGGGATTTCACATGTGCTGAAACTGAAAATATCTAAGATGCATTGTTAAGTGAAAATGTATTTTAAAAATAGTACACTTCGCAAAAATACATCAGCAATACTTGAGTATATTTAGAGAAAGAATTCTGCAAGAATTAGTGTTATTAGTGGTTATTGTTGGGAGGACTGGATTATGGGAAGTATGGCTTTCCATGCATTGGAGGGAATCAGTATTCCTCACTGCACACATGATGACAGAATGAAAACTGAACTAGTTAGGCCACTGAATTAAAGACCAGGATCATCACACATGAAATTCAGAGAACCTTCCTTTTCTCTTGTCCCTACCACTTCAAATTTCTTGTTCTAAAAAATGGGAATCTCTGTCTAGTTTAGAAAGCTTTGTTAGAACATGAGAGCACGTGAGGATCTGGTTGTCTGTTGGGAGAGAACACAACTAAGATAAGGGGACACTGGAATTTTACCAACGTGATCAAACTTGATGAAGCTTGGCTTTCCCAACTCAAAGAAAATTCCCCTTTCTTTCACAGAATCAGTGCACCATCCGGGGATTTCTCTAGCGATGTACAAGGGCCTGTGAATTTTCTTATGTTTAGACTACTACTTTTATCATTTTACCTAATCTATGGTCCTTACAGAGGAATAAGCCAGAACATTGGTCTCCCTATCTTGTACTCTAGTCCTTCCTGTTCTTGGTTGAACAGATATGCATCTGCAGGAATAATTACACACAAGGAAAAGAAGTGACAGGTGCAAAGTTGTTTTAAAATCTTCAAGAGCTGTGGTCTCTCCATTTTTTCTTTAGGTCCTACCACATATGTCATATAAAGAATGTTAAGGATGCTCCCATGTATCACACAAAATACACACACCTGTGTAAAAATTTTTAATTTTTAATTTTAAATTACTGACTTTCATTCACAAATAGCATCCTCAAAATCTTGGAAAGTGAGAAAACTGAATCCAAAATTTGTTTTCACAGGTAATAAATTATTTTACAAAGGGTAAATTTAATATTAACTGCAGTTGATATTAAATATTTTGTAAATATTTTGTTGATATTAAATATTAAACTAAACTAATAATATTGATTTTTGTAGAAGTGTTTCTTTTCTTTCTTTCTTTCTTTCTTTCTTTCTTTCTTTCTTTTTTTTTTTTTTTTTTTTTTTACTTTGGAATCACTGCAATGCATCTTCCCTTCTAGTTACAAATATTTTTATAGACTTTGGAAAAACCTTTGAGTATTGGACAGACAGAGGGCTCTGGGTTGGTGGTCATTTCTGAGCATACCCCATGGGCATCATCACTAAGTTTGCCTTCAGCTCCTGATTTAGGGTTCTCTGCCAATGACTTCTCTAAAAAATACTAATAAGGGAAAAATATCCTTTGATACCCTAGTTCCCAGAACATGCTTGGAAACTGGAGTGGACCAGAAATTGTTCTTTGATTTTCTGTGCTCTGAAAGGAACCCTATGAGCCTGCTTCTCTTTGGTGGGTGCTTTCATTTTCTCTCCTTCCACATCAGACAGCTCAGCAAATGACCCCACAGTCTACAGAATAATCCTCCAGGGAAATTTTCCAGTGCAGCGAGCTCAGCCTTTGGACACACATCGAGATTAGCTGTCAGAGTACGCCTGCTCAGTTAGCAAATTCGCACCTTGTGGCTAAATGGGAGACAAATGATTATGAGTCGGCACTGATAGTCCAGTGATACCACAGAACATGAAGGAACAGGATGAAGCCAAGAAGGGGGAAGCTTCAGAAGAGCAAAGATAATCACCAACTGAGAGTTTGAACTAAAAAAATACATTTAAAGAAATTATTTTCTGAAAGAATAAAACATGCAAACCTGCCTTTGTGTCTGCAAGAAAGAAAGACTACCTACCCCACTGACTACCTTTTTTTTTTTTCCTTTAAAGCTAGGAGGATCATAAAGTGCCATAACTGGAAGGAAAATACCTTGTACATCGATTCCAAAAGAAAATACAAAGTGCAGAGAAAGATCTGAAATTCTTTGCAAAATTTCCCACTGTTTAATGTCAACAGAAGTTGACATCGTTAGTTTTCTTTCAAGTGTGATTTGAAGACATGAATATACATCAGGTTACAGAATGTAAATTTAGGTAGACACACAAATGGCAGCCAAGGTCATTTAAAACGCCTCTCTGCTTCCCTCTTTTGTAGGCCTGTGTGTCATATTATGATTGCTCATTTTCAGGGGCTCACCCACATTTACTAATAATTCCTGATGTTCACCTGACTCAGGCTTGCACTAATTGCATCCTGAAGCAGCCTTGTATCCCTGGCAATGTGCCACTGATTTTGTTAGGAATTCAATTTTAAAGGGGTTTTAATTACACTGGAAGCAGCAGGGGTGGTAACAAAGAAATGCTCTTAATGTGTATACCCATGTGTTTGGGGTTGGCCTTGGTGGCATGAATGTTTTTTCAGGACCATTGAATATCTGCATGTTTATTCTATTGGATATTACAGAAGACAACATCTTCAAAAGAAGTCTAATAAGACTTTAAGGATTAATCTTGGCATTCTTATTATGTGTTTTATTTTTTAATCCTTTAAATTCATCATTCATTATTATACCACCCAATTTTAAAACCATCTATTATTTGGTGTATCACAGTACGCTAAAGTATTATTAATTTGAGCTCTTCTAATGTGAAAACCCAATTACTGATGGTCAGTTCAAAGGCTATGACAGTTACAGGAAAAATTTGTTAAGCCATTCTGTAGTATACAAAACAAATCTTGAGGATTATTAAAATAATTCATAAAATGCAGTGGCCAGGGCCTTGGCACATCAGTATGGACTTCTCCATCCACAGTGACCACAGAGCTTCTGCCAGGCCAGGATGTACATAGCATACCTTTCACTTACAAGAAAGTATTCTGTAATTCACTCTATATTCAATTTAGACCAGCTCCTTCCCTGAATACTCCAAGTCAATCATGTGGTGATTCTGCTTAAATTGAGCAACTGGAATGATGCCAACAATATCTGTTGTCCTTCCTGATGGAAATCCCAATTCTACATGGGGATTCTGCTACTTATCTGGTAATTGTTTTGAAAGTGCTCCATTTTTTCCCCCTGGATAAAAATATAAACCATCTGGAAGCAATTTTTAGTGATATAAATCATCCTCAAATCCTTTGTCCCTTTTCCTTTATCCTGGAAAAGCCACTGACTGAAAAATGATTTTGCTGAATCTAAACTATAGTTTTGGAGTAACTTTGTACAGAGCTTTATCAAGCATACAAGATCTCATTCCTCGCCCTCTATACATTAAAATTAGTCAAATGTCACATTGTCAAACCAACTCAGGGTAACTCAGTATGAGGGCACTAGCATTCCTGTGGTTCTCTCTGCACAGTAAGTGGTACCTACAAATCACACATCAAATGCATCACCATGGAGATTTCATATGCCAAAAAGCAAGTGTGAAAATAGGAGGTGGTTTTCCTGGCCACTGATTTGGATCAGATACAGGTCCAGAGGAAAGACAAGCACTTTGTTAGAAAAGTTCAGCAAAAAACGCTAATTTCTTTCATCATAACCTTCTACCAAGTCTTGTGAAATGTCCTTAAATGAACTATGACAAAGTTCCAGAAGGACAATGAAATCTATGAAGACAAAACTAAAAGTATTATTTCATCTTAAATGTGATCCAAGACTAAGAGGCCTGTAATTAAAATACAATGTTTAATAGACATTAGTTTTACTTTTTTTTTTTTTGAGACACAATCTCCCTTGTAGTACAGGTTGACCTTGAACTCACTTATGTAGCCCAGGAAGGCCTCAAACTCCCAGTGATCCTCTTGCCTCAGTCTCCTGAGTGCTGGGATTACAGGTGTGCACCACAACACCCGGCTAATTGACATTAATTTTAATGCCTTAGAATTTAGGAAGCCTGGATGATGGACAGTTTGATTGGTTGTTTTCATTCAGAAGTTAACATGGAAATGTGAAATAACATTTCCTTTTTCTTTCAAAATATTTATATGTAATAAATAAAAACATTCAAAATGTTACTCTTGATTAAATATGACTATAGTGCAAAATCAGTAGGTAATATATGATAAAAGATGCAAAGTCTCCAATATAAAATCCAAAAGGGAAAAAGGTCCATGTCACCTCTTAAGAGACTCATCTCCTTTCCCTTTCATTACAGTATTTTAGCATGTTTCCTAAAACACAAAGGGAAGAGAGATTAAATACACTCCTAAAACATAATACTAAATTCAAATTGTCACTAGTTGCTAGATAATTATTCCGCAATCCCAGTCCTTAAGGAAAGCAAGAATCTCAAAAATTAATGATGGGTTGGAGTGGTCATCCCAGGACACAGAGGTAGCCATCCCAAAATCTTGTTTTAATGAGCTAGTAAGATGGAGAGAAAGGGTAGAAATAACCAAACTTTCGTTTTTGTGTGCGTTTTTTGACTTTTATTAGTGCATATTTGCAGTACATAATGTTTACATTCACTGTAGGGGACTGGTACATGTACATGACACATAAAGCCTTTCGATCTTTGAATAATCTCCATGATTATAAAATATTTGGGATAGTAGACAGTAGGTATACCCAAAGTGCAAGGAGTAGAAGAGAAATTTCCTGGACTAGTAGACTGAATGAATAGTCGTATAAGAGAAAAAATAAAGTAGGATGAGTGGTATCACAAGAAATTCAGGGTCAGACTGTTTTCTTGTTTTTGTTGTCACTTCTTGGCTGTGTGATCTTGAGCAAAGTAACCGTTACATGCTCTAGTTCCCTCATCTTTAAAATGTGGGATAAAATAGTATCTCCTTCAGAGCATTGTTGGGAGAGTTAAATGAGCTCATATATGAAAACTGTCTATGCCGACATCTGGTACATAATACTATGTATTAGCTCTATTATCATCATCATCAAAAATATCAGCAGCCACAAGCAAAAATGATGGTAGATTATATGACAAAAGTAGGTTCAGGCCATACCCTGAGTTTGGGAACACAGTGGCCTCCGAGAAGCAAAGCAAGTTCTTGATGAGGATGGTGAGGGGTAGTGTGGGTAGAAACCTAGAGTTTGGTCAGCTAGACATACTCTGAGTTGGCAGCTGTGGCAAGAGGACATGACACAACATTTCTGTCTCTTTAACTTGGCTTCTGACTATGTCCCAGGCCCATGAGTCAGCACTGTCTGAAGGCTACAGGACAGGCAGGCTAGGGGAGCACCTCGTGTCTCATCTGCCTTAGTGGGCCTAGTACCAATCAGGAAATTCTCTGGAGGTGGAGTATTCAGAGAAGGCAGAACTCACACCTGAACTAAAAAAACACCCCAACTCCTGCCCCAACTCTGAAATTATGCAGTTTCTAGTCAACACTTTCATTTAGTGTGATGTTGGTCATGGATAAATAAAGGGAATATCTGGATCAGAAAGACTGCAGGTTGGTCATGAGTTTAGAGTCTGCTGCAGCATTTTTCTTTCTCTGGGCATATTCTGGATTAGAGGCGTTAGCATCTGGGAAGCCAGGTTGTCATATGCATGATTGTGAGACTATGAACATGTCCCGTGTGAGCTCCTGGGAGCACTGGGTTTCTGTTGAAATTCATGATTTGGCTAACAAGTGAAATAAGGCCCTTTTATAATTCGGCCAAAGCTTACCCCAGGAAAGGGCAGATGTTCACAACAGATGAGATGAGGGATCCTTTGGGACCCATGCTAGGATTGTTAGGGAACACAATTTGGAAATCTTCCGTAAGACAACAATGGAGGGAAATGTGAGGATGTATACCTGGACATCCCTGAAAAATCAAACCTACACAATTGTGTATAATCAGTGTCTCCAAACTTTATGGGTCATACACTGTTATCACTTGTAACAAGTAACCTTACCCTATGAATCCATATTTCTTTCTATCTGTCTATCTATCTATGGATCTATCATCTATCTATCATCATCCATTTATCTATTCTATCTAGCCTCTATTTATCTGATATATGTGCTACTATCAACCACTAGGTAAACATGGACTAATTTTTTCCCTTTTTTAAGATAAAAATAAATATAGTAGAAGATAAAAATAGAAGTCCTAACATTTTCTTATTGCATTTCGAATTAACATCTTGTGTACTCCACTGGAGAATTAGCACAAACCTTTAAATAGGAGTTTTTGAAATGCCTCTCACTGAATTAGTAAGCTATATTGGGTGTATTCCATTCCCAGCTCCTCCAGACAGTCTCTAAAATACTGGAAGTTGTAAGATCCACTAGGAAAAGATTCACCTCTGTGCCCTTTGTGGTCCCTGACTGTGACTACTTAGAATGCAGCCATGGGTGAGTCAGGCTATTAAGGCAGAACTGGAAGCGTGTGCATCTGTGTCAGTAATCCAGGCTCCACAGCTGTTTGTTCCATTGGCTAAATTAATAAGCATGGTGATTATCTAAGTCCATTTCTTGAAGTACTATTTAATCTTTCTTATTAAATAGGTGCACAGAAGACACTAATTCTCACTTTGTAAATGGAGACAGAAAGAGAAGCAGGAAGGGCCTAAGGCTGCTTCTGTGGCTCAGGCTATTAAGCACCAGTGTTAATTCATTTAATTTAGGAATTAACAAACCATCTAGCTCTGCCATCTCTTGCCTTCCCATGAAAAACCCAGGTGTTGCTAATATATTTTATTGTATTGTTGAGTAATTCTCTCACAACTGCTAATGAATGAGTTTGATATTCCAATCAGAAACAATCTGTTAGCATGTTCTGACCTTGGTCACACAAATTTCTTTTGACTAGGAATATTATTATTCCAATAATAACAGGTGATATTTACAGAAAGTTTAATGTATACTATCTCATGAATCCTCACAATAATAGGTATTACAACTATATCTGCTCCCTTTAATACACGAAGACCTGGAAGCTCATAGAAGGTGGGCCATTTGTCCAAGCCCACATGGCCAGCAGAACTGCAGTCTCAACTCAGATGGGTGGAATCCAGAGCTTCCCTAAGAGTTGGAGGAAAAAAGTGGAATTTTTCTTGTAGTGACCTGTAGGGTGGTTGGAGGCAATATGACTCCAAATACAGTAAAAAGATTAAGAACCATTTATAAGCTTTGAATTCCAATGGAAGCCAGAAGATAGTTGTCAATTAATTGTTGTGAATTTAGAATGACATTTTATTTGTGTTCATTTGGTACAAAAAGCTAGATCTGGAGAGTAGAGAAAGTGTAGAAATTATGTTCTTGTCTTTTGTCTTTTCCAACATTATTATTCAGACTCATCTATAATTGTTGTGGTTCCTTACTGTTATTTTGATCTTTGAAGCTCATGGAGACACTTATTTTGACCTGACAAAGGCACAGATTCCAGTAACACTGCAAGTTAGTTTCTCCATATATACGAACTTGACTCATATTACTCATATGAAGTTGACATATGAGTTGATAGCTCAGCAGTAGATGGTAATAGTGGGGCCCCTGGCAGTCTCATTTACCTCTGTGGTCATGAGGTTCCACTATGTATATAGTTTATTTGGACACAGTCTTCAATTAATTTCTGACATTTGGTCATTGCTGTTTCTTTATATCAAGGAAACAGTAACCTAAAATAATAATCACCCCCTGTATTCAAAGTATCAATTGTGACTCAGCTCAACAAGTGTTTTGAGTAAAGAAAATTCATTCATTTGACAATACTTATTTGACAATATTAATTACATTCTTACTATACCCCAGGTATTTGCCTAGATTCTAAGAACTCCCGTGTGATCAACTCAACCAAAATCTTTGTTCTTATGGATCTCATATTCCAGAAGACCAGTATCACAAAACCACTAGACGGAAACTGTAGGTAATAGTTAGACCACTTAAAATTAAGTGTTATATTTAAGGGTATATTTAAGTGAGTTAACTATGGTCTAATCACCTTAGTAATAATATTTTATAATTATTGGTCCTGGACTTAGCATGTATACTTGTTTGGAGAGAAGCTAACAAAGACTACTAAAAATATAAAGAACATGACTATGTCTAAACAGTTATAAACTCAATATTTAGCAAAATTCAATAAGCAAAGAGAACTACATATTGGAAATGTTACTTGAAACTGATAAAAATTGTGTGATTTAATTTTTGATAATAACTATACTTTTTGCTAATTTTTCTTTAAAAACTTTCAAAAACTTAAGAGATTAAAAAAAAGTCCTGAGATCAAAAGAGAAGAAAAGACTATAAGTTGAGTATAATGTAATGCAGTGATTTTGAAAAATAGTGTATAAATTTTCATATTTATGGTCTTCTAGATATAAAAGTATAACTTTGTTAATATACATGTTGATTCTTCACATTCTAACCTCTGATCCTAGAAATTTTATCAGTACCATATCAGTGCCTATACAACTCTGACACAATATCCATACATGCAGAAAAAAGAGGCCGAATTTGCTGAATTTAGTTTTAGAATTTAGTGTTCTTTTGATTGCTAGTTACTGGGAAGTAAATAAATATCACATATTTCAATTTAAATATTTAATAATATAAATTCAAAGGTAAGTACACTTGAAGGAAACAAAAAAAGCACAAATATCAAATATAAGAGATTTTCTGTTGCATATGTATTGACTGGTATCAATCAATTCCGCTCCTTGGTATATATATATATATATTTTTTTTTTTTTTGTTTGGTACTGGGGATTGAACTCATGACCTTGTGCGTGCCAGGCAGGCACTACGCCACTGAGTTAAATCCCTGGCTCCTTGGTATAGTGTAAAGAAGCTCAGGTAAGGCTGACAGGAAGCTAAAATCATTCCTATCACAGAGATGATTTGTAAAAGTGGGACAGGGCCACACACATTTCAAACATTGCTGGCTACTTCTGCATTTCACTCACA